>JZSA01000508.1:0-32219 GCA_000956155.1 Cotesia vestalis | reverse complement strand
TTTTTTTTTAATTGTTTAATTCAAATTTTTTCAATAAAAAATTTCTAAAAATTTTGTAATGTCGGCTAATTTCATTTTCATAATTTTAAATGACACTGAAGTTGGCATACATTAAAAATTATTTTTAAATTCTATAATAATGTAATTATTAAAAAAAAATTAATTAAAAAGTTTCACATGTGAAAATTAATAAAAATTACAAGTAAAAATTTTAAGAAGCATTTTTTTTATTGTAATTGATTTGTTATTAAAATTTTTAAAATTGACAGCTGACGGGTAACTTCAGCATTGTAATTTTAACACACCTGGGTAAGCAAAATGGTGATGGCGCGCGGTCAGCATCATCAATATTCCCCGAATCTTCAGTGCAGATAGAAATCAAGCTCTCCATGTTTTCTTCAAATGGCAAATTTGTAGTGATCAACGAAGGAGCTTTAATCAAAGAAGAACTCGACTGATAATCCCGAACCTGGCTGAGAACTTCCAGAGAACTGGAGGTTGGTTTCAGAGTCAGTGCATCCCAGTTGAATATTTTGCTTGGATCTTCTACGCGAGCATAATATTCATGCACCAAGGGTCGAGGTGTCACATCATTACCTTCCTCGTCGTAAATTTTCAGGTCACCTTTTAGCGTGCTGTCAGATTTTTTTGATTTTTGTTTCAGACGGACATTTTTCAATGACAAGGACATTTTTTTTATATAAATACTGATTGTTTGATCGATAGGATATGACAGTGAAGTTGATGCAGTTCCCGGATGAAGTTCTTGTTTAAATTTTCCGTTACTTACGATTTCGCCACCTGGTGTCACTTTTGCGAAGTAAGCGGTCAGTCAGTCGGAGTTACTTTGTTTATTTTTGTGAGTATTATTTTTCTAAGTAAATTTTAAATAAATAAATAAATTATTTGTTATTAAAATTTTTAAAATTGACAGCTGACGGGTAACTTCAGCATTGTAATTTTAACACACCTGGGTAAGCAAAATGGTGATGGCGCGCGGTCAGCATCATCAATATTCCCCGAATCTTCAGTGCAGATAGAAATCAAGCTCTCCATGTTTTCTTCAAATGGCAAATTTGTAGTGATCAACGAAGGAGCTTTAATCAAAGAAGAACTCGACTGATAATCCCGAACCTGGCTGAGAACTTCCAGAGAACTGGAGGTTGGTTTCAGAGTCAGTGCATCCCAGTTGAATATTTTGCTTGGATCTTCTACGCGAGCATAATATTCATGCACCAAGGGTCGAGGTGTCACATCATTACCTTCCTCGTCGTAAATTTTCAGGTCACCTTTTAGCGTGCTGTCAGATTTTTTTGATTTTTGTTTCAGACGGACATTTTTCAATGACAAGGACATTTTTTTTATATAAATACTGATTGTTTGATCGATAGGATATGACAGTGAAGTTGATGCAGTTCCCGGATGAAGTTCTTGTTTAAATTTTCCGTTACTTACGATTTCGCCACCTGGTGTCACTTTTGCGAAGTAAGCGGTCAGTCAGTCGGAGTTACTTTGTTTATTTTTGTGAGTATTATTTTTCTAAGTAAATTTTAAATAAATAAATAAATAAATTAATTAATGGAATTCTTTTTTTTTAGGAAAAAATAATTATGTCACAAGAATGGAAGTTGATAAAAGTTTTGGGGCGTGGTGCTTTTGGTACTGTGGAATTATGGCAGAATGAAAATCAAAATATAGGTAACCTTTGACACTTTGATTTTTAATTAAAATTAGTTTAATATATATATGTATTTATATTATATAAATATATATTATTTAATAATTTTTTTAATTATGGCAAAAATAATTAGAAAAAAAATTGACATGTAGAAATTTAGAAAATTAAAAATGCAATTTTTAAAAAATAATTTTTTTGATAAATAAAATTTAAAAAATTGTAAAGTGACTGCTAATTTTAAAATTATTAATGAAAATTAATTTATTTTATAGATATTTATTAAATTTAAAAAATTTTTGTCACAAATAAATTATATAGCAAAAAAATGAAGATTTAGAATTTTACAAAAATTATAAATGGAGTTTTTTTTAAATAATTATTTTGAAAAAATTAATTTGTTAAAAAATTGTGAATTGATTGCTAACTTCAATGAAATTTATAAAAATTAATTTATTTAGCAGATTGTTAATTAATTTTAAGAATTTTTGTGAGAAATAAATTATGGCAAAAAAATTGACATTTAAAATTAAAAAAAAAAATTTTAAATGCAATTTTTTTTTAATAATTTTTTTCAAAAAATTAATTGATAAAAAAAATTAAAAATGTAATTTTTTTAAAATAATTTCTTTGAAAAAATTAATTGGTAAAAAAAAATTAAAAAATTGTCCAGTGATTGTTAACTTAAATGTCATATTAAATTAAATATTTAATTTTCAGCTATAAAAAAGTGCCATATAGATAAAAAAATGTTAACCGACAAACAAAAGGAGCGTTGGATAAATGAGGTATTAATAATGAATAAATTAAAACATCCGAATATAATCAACACCAAAGAATTGCCAAAACAATTTGAAAATTACAATGTTGATAATGATTTACCGATACTCTGTATGGAGTACTGTACAAAAGGTGATTTACGAAGTGTAAGTTATTTTTACTTGCATAAAATCACATCACTCAGTATCATAATTATTTTATTTTTTATTTCCAGATGTTGAACAAGTGCGATAATGTCTGCGGAGTTCCTGGAAAAGAAGCTTTAAAAATAATGCATGATATTTCTTCAGCTGTCGAGTACTTGCATCAAGAGAAAATAACTCACAGGGACTTGAAGCCAGACAATATTGTGCTGCAGCAAATCGATGGCAATGTAAATAATTTTTATTTATTTAAATTATTTATTAAATGAAGGAAAATTTTTCTGCAGGTGATTTATAAATTAATCGACCTGGGATACGCCAAAGAATTGAGTGATGCCAGTATCGCAGCTTCTGTTGTTGGTACATTAAATTATTTAGCGCCAGAGTTACTTTGGAAAGAATCTTACAGCTGTTCTGTAGATTATTGGAGTCTTGGAATTTTATTTTATGAAATAATTACTGGTACCAGACCTTTTTTACCTCACATGCAAATTACCACGACTTGGTAAATTTTTAAATAATTTATTTGCTTAATATTTACCTTGAAGAGCTTGAATTTTAAATCAAGGAAGAAAAAATAATATTTCTTCTTCAGGATGGATCTGATAAGGAAGAAAAATTACAAAGACATTTCTGCGCGTGCAATCAACGATCAAATTGTTTTTAGCCAGGACATTGATGATCCTTATACGATTCCCAAGTAATTATTTTATTTTCTATCTTTTAGATTTAGATTTAGATTGAAAATTTTTATTTGATATTTTAGATGCATAAAAAATTATTTAGTCGAATGGTTCCGCTTAGTCTTGCAATGGGACCCACGAAAACGCGGGAAAATTAAAGAAGACCTCGTAGTCTTCAGCAAATTAAAAGAAATTCTGGAGAAGAAGGTATACCAACATAAATTTCAACTTAAAAAAATTATCACCCGTAAAATTACAAGTTTTTATTTTTTTTTAGGTTGCCGAACTTTTTATTGTTCCGCGGTATAAATTTGAATCTTACATTGTCGACTCAAATATGACTATTGATGAAATGAAGCTTTTAATATTTAATAAAGAAAAAATTGAAGTCAATTGTCAAATTTTGACCGATACTATGGGGAATATTTTAGATGATCAATCTTGGAAAAAAAGTGTAAGAATTTTTTTAATTAAAAATAAAATTATAAATAATTGTTGATCATTTGTGGTTGCAGGACGTAATTATGGTGTTTAGCAATGACTTGGGGGTTAATCAGACATCTGATCAGAAATTTTACAATTGCATTAATGAAGCTCTAACTCAGCCACGGAAAAAATTCAATTATTATCAAGCAAAGTCTTATTATGGAGCGATAATGTTTTTTGTGAGAAAGCAGATTGAAATTTATAGGAGTTATATATTAGCTTTGAGTATAATGATGTAAGTAAATTTTTTTTGTGATTATTATTGTTAAAATATTTTTTTTAATTGACCATAAATAAATAAATAAATAAATGCTTAATTATTAAAACATAAATCACATTACATAAATTTAAGAAAAAATTTAATATTTTCTTTATTTTAACATAAAAATTCTGAATAATGTATTTTAATTTAGTAATTTTTATTTTTATAAAATTATTGAATTAATTTTAAATATTTATTTGACTGTAAAATTGTTATAAATTTTTTTTTTGGTATATAATTAAATAAATAAATAGATAAAAATTTTTTTCAGAGACTTTTGTGGCAAGAAATTTAATTCTGTAAATAATGAAATTCAAGAACTGAGTTTAGGAGTCGAAAAATTAGTGAAAAATCTAAACGAGACAGAAGAGTTAATTCAGAATATAAAAGGAGAGTCATATGAGAGCTTTGAAGAATTGAAAGCAAAAATCGGAAAGTTCTTCGAGCAGAAGAAAAAAATGAAGAAGAAATTTGATGCTCTTGCGGAAAATAAAGAAAAATTTAAAGAATTCGTGGAGATTAATTGGATGGAAAGTGTCGAAGAGCCGCTGGATCGAGCGCAATATTTAGTCAATACTTTACTGATTGCTGACCGAAATACCCCGCGGTCACCTTTTGAGATGGTGCAATTGTTTTTCAGGTTTTTGAAGGTACGCGAGAATAAATTAAGCGACCAACAGCTTGTTCATTTTCAAAAGTATGTATTTTAATTTTTAGAAAATTATTTATTAAAAATTTTTTTGGAAATAATTGATTTATTTTCAGTGAAATTACTCAATTTTTAAAGCAGTTATCTCAATTGAAGGAAGTTCTCAAATCATTCAAAGCGCTTTTAAATAATTACAACGAAGAGTTGATTAAAATAAGGCAAGAAATTAAAATTTCACACGAAGCTAGTTCTGCTTGTTCAACTTTGCAGTCTGAAATAATAAATTCTTCGATTAATAATACAGATGCTGTGATTTATAATTCTATTTTTATAACCAATATGTAAGTATTAATCATTTAATTATTAATCATTAATTTAATTATTTGACTTAATTTGTTCCAGGCTTGGAAGCTTATTAACAGAAATGGATACCTTGAAATCAAAATTCGCTGATTTAACAAAATCAGACGAGTAAATTTTTATTAAATATTAATTTTATTTAATATTAAAATATATAAATTTTTTTATCTATTGTTAATGAAGAAATAAATATTTTTATATCAAATTTAATAATATTTACGAGGAACATAATGACGCACTCCCCATTTTATGTTGGCGTTTTTGTCTGTTTTTACAAAAGAGAATACAGGACCTCCAAAATATTTTTTTGCTAAAAAAAATTATTAACTATGAGTAAGTAAATTAAATTAATAAATTAAATTTTTTTTTTTCTTACCTTCAAAATTGCTTATTGCCATTATTACAATTAAAATAAATAATAGCGTCTTTATCTAAATAAAAAAAAAAATATTAAAATAAATTATATTATTAAATAATAAATAATAAAAATAAAAATTGATATTACTCACATGATTCATGACGGCAAAGTGACTGATCTTTGATAATAATGAATCTGAGAATTAAAAACTTTCACTAAAAAGACTTTCAAATTTTTTTACAAATTTTCTTCGAAAGCAAAAAATTGAGGGCGTGAAATAATAATTATTATTATTATTATTAAGAGAAATTTAGTGTCATTGCAAAGGTCTTGACTGCAAGGTTGCTTTAGATTCGCCTAAAAAAATAAACCAGTGGTTATAATATATAGATCCATTTTATTAAACTATGCACACAGCATATGCCCACGTATTCATTCAAGTCCACATTAAAACTATAAATATTTAATATTAATTATTATAATAATTATAATTATTTTAGTCATTAATAATTAATTATTATCGTTATCCATCTCTGACATATACTTTATACAGAAAAAGATCGAGTACAAAATAAATGAAAAAAGTATAATAAATAATAATAATATGGACGTGGAGATACACACGTCTTTCCAATAGAGAGATGTGACATTAGACTTTTCTTTTGTTTATAAAAATTGACGCTTAATTTATTATTTATTAGACACATTAATTGTTAGTTTTATTTTGTTTTTTATTGTATTTTAATTATTCATTGTCACTGACGTCCTCGTCAGTCGTGTACTCGGAATGTTCGTCACCGATATCTACTTCTTCGGCAGTCTCTTCGTCAGAAATGTCCCACTGTGGGTGCTGTGTTGGGACTGCTGGTGCTTCTTTTACGTCCAGCTGAAAAAAAAAAAATTTTAAATATTTTAAATATTAAATATTTATTATATATTTAATTAAATATTAATTAATCAACTACTAATTAATTAATTAATTAATTAAATATTAAAAAAAAATTGCATAAATATTTTTTTTTTCATTTTTTTATGAATTCTCTCTATAATAATTTATTTGTTTAAAAATCCCAAAAATTTTCATGTAAAAATTAATCTAGTAAAAATTAATTAATTAATTTATTTATTTAATTAGGTGTAGTAATATTAATAATTTATTATTTTTATTGATTTAAATTTTATCAAAAAAAAATTTTTTTTTTCAATCAACTGAAAAATTTATTTTTGGAAGTGAGACTAAAAAATTTTAAAATTTTCAATTTTTCTTATTTTTTAAAAATTTACTGAAAAAAAAATTAAACTAAAATTTTTAGCTTCTAAAAAAATTTATAATTTCAAAAAATTAGGCTATAGTATAGTATTTTCAGTTAAATTTCCAAAAATAATTTTTTTTATTAAATTTCGACGTTTGGAGGAAGTTCTTAGAAAACAGAGCGTATGTTGAAAAAAATTTTTTTTTGTGTTTTTCAACCAGATTTTTACTTATGATTTATGACATTAAATTTAGCTGTCATTTGACAATTTTTTAATTTTTTTTTAACAAATAATTTTCTTCCAAAAAATAATTGATGAGCTCAAAAATAAAATAAGTGAAATGTTTAACGCTTAGAGTTAACGAGAAGTTGCAGGGATGGCTTTTAGGGTCAATCGTTTTCCTAATTTTTAAAATTTATTTTGCCATAATTAATTTGTTAAAATACTATAAAAAAAAAAAAAAAAAAAATTACCTTAATATCCTGAGTCTGATAAAATCCTAAATAAGAATCACTCCTCAAACAAACAGAGAAAGTGTAAACTCTCGGCCAACTGGGAGCAGTGAATCTCAATTGGACTTCTTCCTTGTCAACGAGCGACGTGACATGCACTGGCGTGGTAATAAGCGTGTGTGACTTCCGGTCACAAATATAAACCCACCAGTACTCCTGTTTGACATCAGGAAACATAGGACAGTGAACTTCGTGGGACAAATTACTCCTGCCCTCGAGGACTTTTTCCCTCTTGTTCATCCTCTGCTGGAACTTCTCCCACTCATCATCATCTTCATCCTCAAAGGACTCTTTCTTCTCTTCAGCCTTGGACTCGGTCTCTTCCTCGCTCTTCTCGCTCTCAGCGTCACTCTCGCTGCCGGATTCTCTGGCAACGTCACTCTTCTCAACCTTTTGGCTCTCATTTTGGTTCTTCTCGCTCTCAGAAGTCTCCTTGGAGTTCGGAGACTTCTCAGGCTTCTCCGACTTGCTCGGCTTGGTTGTTGGGGTTTTTTTAGCGACCCGCTGCTTCTTCTTCCCCGTTTTCTTCGCTCCTTTCTTCTGCTTGCGCCAGAGAGCTGATTTAGCAGCCGGTTCTGCTTCTTCGTTATTGCTGTCTTTTTCTTCATCATCTTCCACTGTTTTTTCCTTCACACTCTCGTCGCCGAATAAGTGACGCATGTCCTTGCGGTACAGAGTCACTGTCACCGTAACTACGGCCTCTGCTGTGTAAACTGTCGGGTTGTCATCATCAATAACTGAAAATTTTAAAATAAATAATAAATTAATTATTCATAAAAAAAAAATTAAAAATTTTTTTTTAATGATTTTCTAATAATTTTTTACAAATAAAAAATTTATATTAATTTTATTTAACTAATCCTCTATTTTTCTAAATTAATATTTTTACCTTCTGATTGAACCTTGAAGTCAACGTAAGGCATGTTTCCAAGTACTCTCATAACATCTTCATACTGCTCATCAGTAAAATTACGCAAAATTTGTCTCCTTTCGTCGCCCTTCAATTGCGCGAGCTGCTGCAGTGTCTTAATTTTACGTTTTTTTCCTGAAAAATGTTTCAAATGCTCCTCTTCAATGTGCGGCAATTGTAACAGTGGGTTTGCAAATTCCCAAAATCCTTGGACTATCATCGGGCTTAATTTCATGCAATTTTCAATTGTCTCTATTGTCGGTAGACAGGCGACTAAAAATTAATAATTTAATTAATTAAATTAAAAATAAAATAAATTTTTTTAATACGTAATATCACTTGATTAAATTTGTTTGATAAATAAATAAATTTTTAAAAACTTACTTCGACCACTGTATGCAAGGAATATTAATTGATTCACACACATTATCATTTCTTGAATTAAATAAGGACATTTTTTAATAATATATTGCCGGTCTTTTTCTAATGTCTCCGGATTTAATGGAATACGTGATAAGTGTGCGTAAATAATTGCACGTGCTTTAAGAGAATAATTACGGCATAATGGAAATTCTTTATTTTTTTCTCCTAAATTTTGAATTTTTTTCATAAGCTAAAAATAAAAAAAAAAAAAATTAATTAATATTAAATTAAAAAATTTATTTTAAAATTATGATTAATAAAAGACTTACTGAAGGTACTTCTTCATTATCAGACTGCCGTATGACTATTTCCGGATTGGAATCTTTTGAAAATTCACTAGAAGCTCCAAGGATCATAATAACCCGCTTCAAAGTGGTTAATCTTTGAGAGTTGAAGAACGCGTAGTAAATTTTTGTCGTTTCCAGCAAAATTTGGTCACCTGTGTACCGGATACTCTTGTACCACCACATCCCGACTACGGTGGGCAACGCGACCATGAAAACCATCGCGTAGAGTCCTAGGACCCACACGGAGTTTTTCTTCTCGACAATCCACGAGGGAAGAGCTATTCCGAAGCTCATCGCGCCTGGTCCGTCTGGGTTGCCGTATTTTTCCCAATTTTTACGAGCTTCATCGTCAGTTAAAGCTTGGTAAGCTGTAATTTTTATTAATTTTAATTATTAATTACATTATCAAATTTTTTTTATTAAAAAATTAAGTAATTGTTTAGTTTTAGTCAATTTTTTTTTTTTTATTCATTTTAAAAATTTTATTTATGTTTTGCGTGGAAATAAAAAAATTTTTTTTCAAAGCTCATAAAAATATAAATAACATTTTTATCAGTTAAATTATTAATAATTGTCAAACTAAACAATTACTACTTGTTTGTAAACTTAGAAATTAATTTACCTTTTGTGAGCTTCATAAATGCTTTTTCATCACCAGTTTCTTTATCCGGATGGAGTATTAATGATAATTTACGATATGCTCTTTTTATTTCTCTTTCAGACGCTCCCTAAATATTTAAAAAAAAATATTTAATATTTTTTTTTTTTAAACAAATTAAAGTAATTAGAAATTTATATAAATTTTAATTAAATTTATGATGTTGAAATTAGCAAAAACCTGAAAATTTTTTTTGTATTTTTATTACAAAGTATAAAAAAATTGCATTTAATAATTTTTGTAATTTCTAAATGTAAAATTTTTTAATAAAAATTTTTTGATAATTAATTTAATTGTAAAAATCTAAAAAATTTAAAGATATCTATTAAAAATTAAGATTGCCAAAAAAAATGTTTTTAAATGAAAATTTAAATATACCATGTCTCTTATTTATAAAATAATAATTAATAAAATAAAAATAATAACAATAATTACCGAAGAGACACCAAGAATTTCATAAGGATCAAAATTAGCCATTTCAGCGTCATACTGTGAAACCTTGTAGGCTAAAAAGGCAAGAGCGATCCAGCATAAAATAATAAAAACCTTCCTGCAAATAAAATATTAACCGCATTAATCGTTAATCAATAATGAATACAAACATTCATAAATAAATAAATAAATAAATAATGTAATTTACAGCAAGCGTGCTCTGGTAGCCTTCCACCTGTCATCCGACGATAGTATTTCTTTTTTCTTTTTACACTTAGGACAATGACATTCTCTTGACAATTGCTCAGCATCTAAAACAAAAAAAAAACGGTACTTTATTTCCAAATCCCGGATTTACCGTTCGTTGTAATTTTCACCACAAGCTTTATAAAAAAAGTGCTTGGTACAAAATTAACAGCATTGATTTTTTTTAAATGACATAAATAAATAAATCAACTAACCTGGCTTGGGACAACGTGGCCACAGGTAGTAAGTACCTGGGACCAGGATGAGCGCGAGAAATGACAGCAAGAAGTAAAAAAACGTTCCACCACTCTCGTCGTACTGAAATTTTTGCCCGCCCATTGTTAACAACAATTGTTTACAAATTATTTATTTTTTTTTTAAACAAATATTCTTCCAAGGTTCATGTATAAGTACATCGGTTCTCTGGTGAGGCAGCCAACAGGTTACAGGCTCCGACAATATTTCTTCCTGATAAAAATCAAAGTAATTTATTATTAACTTTTTTTTTATTTTATAAATTGTCAATAAATACACAACATATTTAAATTCAGGTTACGTTACATACTTTGGCCGAATTATATACACATTAGGCACTCGGACATCAAGATTGCCAACTCAGCATGACCACCAGGCACCAGCACTAGGAGTAGCAGACTTTGGGTTTGATGCTAGATGCTACACATGCCACATACTTTATTTAATTTTACATCTATATTTATATATATTTATTTATCTTTTTTTTATTTTTTTGGTTTCTCCTGGAACTGTCACGCACTGACATCTGTTCTGTCTTTACTGTCATAATATGTACAAGACACTGAAGTTAACTGAGGTTAGAAATTTTTTTAACAATTAAATTATTGTAAAAAAATTTATTAAAAAATTCCACATGTGAAAATTAAAAAAAAAATTGTTAAGGTAAATTTATTTAAGCGCTTTTTTATTGTAATTAATTACTTGTTATAAAAGTTTTAAAAATTGACAGCTATCAGCTGACTTCAGAGTAATTATATTAATAATTTTTTTTTTAATTTTTATAATTTAATTAAAACAAAAAAATATTTTTAAATAATTTCACTTGAAGTTTTTTTTTTATTTTTTTGTTATAATGTTTTTACTAAAAAAAAATTCTAAAAATTTTCAAATGACAATTATTTTTTTTATTTTTTTTAATAAATAAATTATGGCAAAAAAAATGAATTTTAATAAATAAAAAATGGAATTTTTTAGAACAAATTTTTTTCTTAAAGAAAATTAAAAAATTGTCATCTGAAAATTTTTAGAATTTTTTAATTTTATTTAACAAATAAATCTTTTCTGAAAAACTATTTTTAAAAAATTGCATTTATAATTTTTTAAAATTTCTTATCAATTTTTTTTTCTCATTTATTTTTGCTATAATTTATTTGTTAAAAAATTCTAAAAATTAATAAATACCTGTTAAATTAATTCTAATCCAAAATAATCATAAAAAAATTTAATAAAAAAATTCAACATGTGAAAATTTAAAAAAAATCATTGATGGAAATTTTTTTAATTATTTTTATTATTGTAATTTATTTTTTAATAAAAATAATTATAAAAAAAAAGTTTAGTATAAAAATTCCACATGTGAAAATTAAAAAAAAATTTTTTTAAGCGATTTTTCATTGCAACTGATTTATAACAAAAATTGACAGCTACCAGCTGACTTCAGTTTGATTAAAGTAAGACCTGAAGTAAGCTGACATTAGAAATTTTTTTTAATAATTTTACAGCAATTAAATAAATAAAAAAAATTCTACATGACATTTAATTTAGCTGTCACTTTGCAAATTTTTAATTTTCTTTAACAAAAAAACTTTTTTTAAAAAATTGCATTTTTAATTTTATTAAATTTTTACAAGTTTATTCTTTTAATAATTTTTTTTGCCATAATTTATTTATTAAAAAAAAATTTTTTAATTGTAGTGACAGCTAAATTTAATGTCATAAATTCCAGATGTGAAAATTAAAAAAAAATTATTAAGTGAAATTTTTTAAAGCGTTTTTATTATTGTAATTTATTTATTATTATTTATTTATTAGAATTGAAAAAGAATTGACAGTTGTCAGCTAACTTCAGTGTCTTGGGTACGGCATTGTAGATGAATAAAATTGTTTTTATTTTTTTTTCAGACCTATACTTGGATCATACAATACTTTGACACGTTTGGAGCGTTAAACATGTGCTTTACGCCAATATTGTACAAAATTAGCAGGAATTTATTGAAGTAATTGATAATTTATAAAAAAAAACTGCAAAACAAGGTGAACTGTCAAATTTATTTGTTAAAGTCAAAGAAAAAAATCTTTCAAGGTACGTACGATTTTTTTTTTACCGTAAAATAAATTTTTAACCTCAACACCGCTTGCGCTTCCAGTCGCAATAAATTTAAAAAAAAAAATACAATTATTTTCCAGATGTCTGTGATTTCGGCGAGGTCAACTATGACAACTGTGTCATCGATTCTCAAGAGTGGGAGTTTGAGAGGCAGTCATCAAGCGAGCAACAAGAACCGGGTGACTTTTGAGTTGCCGAAAAATTTGAGTCAAATTTTGATCAACTACGAGCAAGGAACGGAAAGAAAAAGCTACCAGGCGTTGGTTTTGACTTTGAAGGAGGCGAATATCAAGGTAGAGTTTCCAAATTTATATTAATAAAAGAGTAAGAAAAATTTACAGCGCAATTTTACAAAATTAATTATTTAATAAAGCAAAAAATTTTAAGAATTTTTGTGACAAATAAATTATTGCAAAAAAAAATTGACATGTAAAAATTTTAAATAAATTTATTTGTGAAAAAAAAAAAAAAAATGATTTGTTAATATTTAACAAATCATTTATTAGAGACCACTTTTTAATTCTTAATAAATATTTCTTACTGAAATTGATAACATTGAAAATTTTTTAGAATTTTATATCAATTAAAAAAAAAAAAAAAATTAAAAAATAGTCAAGTGACAGCTAAATTGAATGTCATAATTTTCAAAGTGATGATTGATGATAATTATTTAATTGATGATTGATGATGTCAATTTTTAGGACGTCGAATTTCTTGCACTGCTCCAAGAGGTCAAGACTTGCATTTCCCAGCTGAATAATGATCATGCGGACTTGGTGGACAGTCTGCTGCAAGTTAGCTGGATTAAGCGTAAAAAAGAAGCAACAGATGCCTACAAGGCTTTTTTGGAAGACTTGGTGTGTGTTCATACTTACCACTGCATGCGCGTCATTCAAAGGTTAATTTCGTTCTTGACAGTTGAGGAAGCTGGTCAGAAATGGGAGGACAATAAACCTTGTGAGCAAGATATTGTTATGATGAATCACATTCATAATGTTTTTTCAAAGTTTTTAAAAATTATTCCGATGTAAGTTTAAAAATTTTTAAATTTAATTTTTTTTTAATTATTCTAAGTTTTAACTTTATGGTCAATTAAATAAATTAATAATAATAATAATATTTAAAATTATTTAATTGTAAATTTTTATTTCAGGTCAAATGATTTGCTATTAAAGTCATTGAGAGATAAATATCCTTGGCACAAAAAATCGTCGTATTTGCATCAAAGATATTTGTACTTTTTGCTGCAAATTACTGAATACGCACCACAACTGAGACCGGATATTCTTTCGACAATAATGGAAAAGTAATTATTAATTATTTATATCTATATAATTAAAAGAATAAGAAAAATTTTTTCTCGGGCGTATTTAAATCATAAAATTACTTTTTTAAATTAAATTTTGGATCATTGGAAAGGTCAAGATCTGAATTTGTGCCTTTTAAACGTTTTATTTCTTTTTCTAAAATTGTTAATTTATTGTTATAAGTTTTCGAAGTAGTTATGTATTTATTATTTTGTTATGGATAAATTTTAGATTGACCAGCTTAGACGTGCACATTTCCAGAGAAGTGATATTAGATTACCGCAGAGAATTGGAAGACGACGAAGATGAAGAAATATTTCAAATGGACTCAGAAAATAACACCGAGATCAAAGACCACCCTCTGGCTCATACTCTGGACATATGTATGGACATGTTCATGACATATATTTACGAGTGCTGTCACCCTGACGGCAAGATGAACCAAGACAACGTTAAAAAAATGTATTTTGAGCTTTTACAGTCCTTTGAAAAAATTGTTCTTCCTACTGAATGGCCCAGCCAGATCCAGTTTGTCATGTTTTACTTCTGCAGCTTCAATACCGGGATTGCTAAAGCTTTTTTAAGCTGGCTTTGGCAGAAAGTCATTAATGAAAACGGACAGACTCACACTAACATTCGTCAGGTTGCTATTTGTTATATTGAAAGTCTACTGGCTCGAGGAAATTTTATTACTTTCACGTGAGTATTATTAATTAATTTTATTAATTAGTATTATTAATTATATTTTCTGTATAAATTTTGGAAAAATAATTTTTTTTTTTTTTTTTTTAGTTTGCTCACAGATTATATAAAAAAAATGTCTATTTGGATAAACGAATACATCAAATCGCACAATAAGCCTGAACATGCCTACAGTGATGTTAGTGCTCACGCAGTTTTTTACTCAATGTGTAAAGCTGTTTTTTATGTAGTAGCTTTTAAAAGTCGAGATCTTACCTCTACACAAGAAAGTAAGTTTTAAAAAAATTTTTTGCATGCTTCAAGGGGGTCTTCTGATTTTTGTGCATTTTTTAAGATTTTTTTGAAAAAAAAAAATCAATGAAGAGATAGAACAATAGAAGAATTTATAAAATTTTTTGAAATTGAAGGCAGCTTAAATGCAAAAATTCAAATGAATTTGACTTGAATTATTTTTTTTACTTTGAATAAATTTTTTTTTCTTTTCTTATTTAAATTTTCCGAACTTGAAATTTTTTTTTAGTAACAAAAAATTCGAAATTTTTCATTTAAAATTAATTTTTAATAAAAAAAATTTTCCAGATCTGAAATTCCTCGAAAATCTTGGCCTAGGAAACATGGTGACATGTAACTTGAACCCTCTCCGTGCCTGCGATTCAAGGTTTGTCCAGCGGTTTGCAGACGTAATGCGAGACTACGAAATAGTCTACTGCCACTCAATAATAAACGACAATTTGCGGAATAACTTACCCGTGATACAGACAACAAAAAAATTCGTAAAGCAACTGGAGGTATTCTACCCCTTCGACGCGTACGTCTTGCTGCAGAGCTCGGAGAAGATAAAGCCGATTTATCAAGAGTACCAGGCTGCGAATCCTGCGTTAAGGTCTAAAGAAATTTTAGACACCGAGAACAGTAATGTGGAGAACGACGAGGACGACTACATGGATGACTTTGGGACGCCGCAGCCTGAAGACTCAGTTATTAATCCCCTGATGGAGCAATGCTCTTCACCTCCGAATTTTATGGAGACTTGAAAATCCTTAAATTTATATCCCTAGGTGAATTAATTTTAATTTATTAAGTCATTAAAGCTACGTGCAATTAAATATGTCTTTAATGGCTTGACGTATATTTTATAATCGTCGGTTTATTACAAAATTAAGTTTATTTAAATAAAATTAATTGTACAAAAGATGTGTGTGGAATGTAAGTTTATGATTTATAAATTAATCTTACTTCTATTTTTAATTATAATTATGATTATGATTTTAATTGCTCTACGTCGAGTCTAAGTAGACCGGTAGGTCTTCTTGTTGTTTTAATAAAGTGCTCAGTGCTAGTTCTAGGTTTTCTGGTAAATGGTCCAGCAGCATCCGCGGCATTACTGATAGCTCCATAAAATCTTCTGGCTGCGCCCAGCGCATCTCGTACTGCCGGTCTTTTTTATTTGCTTTTCTATCACTAATATAAAATTATTAAATTTTTAGTTATTTTTTTTTTTTAAGTTATTTGGGAGAAACAACTAAAAAGTCCAATTTTTCAAGTTAATTTTTTTCACTGAAAAAAATTTTTTTTTGACTTTGAATATTTTCGAAATTTTTAGAGAAAAAAATTTTTTGATTGTCTTAAAATATTCTCCAGTCTTTGCTCTACAATTTAAAAAAAAAAAGTTTGAAATATCTTGAGTAGATTCTGAGAAAAAAATTTTCAAAAACCTGGTACCAATCATCGTTAATCGTGTACCAAATTTTGTACCTTTTATTAAAACCCGGATATCTCAGAATCTATTAGTCGGAAAAATTCGGGGTTGGGCTCAAAATTTTCCTTAGACTTTTCTGAATAATTTCCAAGAAAAATTTTTCAAAATATCTTGCATAGTTTTTTTTTTTTTTTTTTAAAGACAAATTGAGAGTTTATTGTAATAATTTATACCTGTTCTCATCTGGTGGAGATTTTAGTCGAACTATGTGAAGAATACGACCAGCGTTGTATAGTCTTACTTTTGAATATCTTCTTCTTGTTACATCACGTTCTAAAATCATCGCTTCCTAAAAGTAATAATAAAAAATATTAGGCTACATTAAATATAGAAATGTTTTTTAATTTTGGTAAAATTATAGTTTATAAAATTTATAACAATTATTTTTAAAAATGATGCCCTAAAAATAAATATTTCATCCACAATTTTGGGATTAATGGGCCTATTTTTTTCCCTTTTTTTTAATTTTCACCAAGATTTTTTATTTTAAAATATATTTGTTGTTTAATAATTAATTACCGATTGACGTAAACTAGAAGTTTCACCAGCAAGCAATGGTAACTGTCCAGGTATTGAATTTATTGTATTAGCGTTCCTCCACGTACTATGTAAATCTCGATCTGGAACTCCGAATAATGCGTATCCAAAGCCATTTAGCACAACTCGATACTAAAATTAATTACAATAAAATTTTTTATAATTAAAAAAAAATTTTAACATAACTTTTTGATGTAATAGCAATTAAAATGATCAACGTAGCAAAAATTACTTACTTTCGGTAACTTGCAAGCTTGCAAAGTTATCAGTAAAGAGGTTCGAAAGTTTTCCATACTGTCGACACTCAGCCGCATCACCAGATCATCACCCAGTCCGACAGTCAGCACAAAATCTTCAGTAACTCGCGCAGCTTCTCTTGAGAGTAAACCAGCTGTAATTAAATAAATATTACTACTTATTCTTCTGATAATTATATAGCACTTTTTTTTTTTACTTAATTTATTTGTTAAAAAAATTAGTAAAATTTATTAAATATCTGCTAAATAAATTAATTTTCATAAATTACATAAAAATAAGCAATCATTTGATAATTCTTTAATTTTTTTTAACAAATGTAGTTCAAAAAAATTATTAAAAAAAAAAAAATTGAATTAAAAATTTTTTTTTTTTAATTTCTATATCAATTTTTTTGCCTTAATTTATTTGTTACAAAATTAAATAAATTAATTTTATAAATGAAATTAAAATAAGCAATCACTTGACAATTGTTTAATTTTTTTAACAAACAAATTTGTTCCAAAAAATTGTAATTTTAATTTTAAAAAATTTCTAAAGTTCAATTTTTTTTTTTGGCATAATTTATTTGTTAAAAAAAATTATTAAAATTTAACAAATAAATTAAATTATAATAAAATTAACCTGGAGTTGCAAAAGCGTAAACTTTCAAATGGGGATATCGTGGCCGTATAAGTAACGCCAGAAGAACAGCAAGGCCAGCACCGAGACTGTGACCTATTTAAAAGGCAAATAAAAATATATATTCTTAAAAGAGCTCATTTATGCTATATATTTAGTAATAATTCATGATTACAACATATATAAAATTGATTACCTGTTACAGTCAATCCGTAATTGGGGTATGTCGCAAATGCTTTCTCGAGTATCTTGTACTGGTCCAGTTGCTTCAGAAGAACTTTCGCGCCTATAATCATTCCACGGTGCGCCTAAAATAATTAAAAATTTATTTTTATTTTTTTTTTTTAAATTTAAATATAATTATTTAACAAAAAAAAAAAATAAAAAAAAAAATTACCATGCTGCCGGGAGGCAAACCCTCGGGCTCGAAAGAATCCGAGGCGGCGGCAATGTCAGTAATAAGATCCCTCAATGACAATGAACCTCTGATTACTATCACGACGCTTGCGGTTTTATGATCAGCGACCACGCAGAATGGAATCTTGGAGACAAAGAAATAAATAAATAATTGTTATGATTAACGTTGATTATTAGGCGAGGAAGAGGAACTTACTTCGCACAAGTGGTTGCGAAAAGATGCGAACAGAATGTCGTCTTGGGACAATTGCGAAAGATATTTAACGCCAGCGAGACTACAGAGGCAGCAATTGTCGTCGAGAACAATCGGCTGGTGTCTTCTTAAGCAACTACAGCAGCTCATGTGACGAATCAATTTGCAGCAACCTGTACACGCATTCTGGTACAAGACAAATAACCACCCGTAAGAGGCTATTGATAGCTTCATGTAGTGATGCGCCCATTCTAATGACATCCATGCTGGTGTGTTGGTGAATATTATCCGTGAATCTGAAATTTATTTCATTTATTAATAAAATATTTACTAGTAACTAGTGGACTGTTTTTATTTAATTTTTATGACTTTGAAATTAGCAGAGACTTGAAAATTTTCCTTACTCTCTCAATTATTTAAATCATAAATGACTATCGCTGAAAAAATATCAAACCCAATTTACGATAAAGATATACCCGTTAAAAATTTTTCTTAGTCTCTTAATTATATAAATTAATTTTTGACATAAAACCACATTGACTTGTACAAAACAAAATAAATAAATAAATTTTGTTTATCGCGAAATTCTAATCTATTTATAACTACTTCGAAAACTTATCATAATAAATTAACAATTGCTGGATAATTTTGGATGAAAATTTCTTCAGCTAAAAAATATAATTATTTAAGATTTCTAAAAATTAGCCGATGAAGAATACTCTTAAATTAAGATTTTGGTGTCAATTAATTATTTTTAATGACTGGTAACATTGAATTCTGTAAAATTATTTACCAATTGTATACTCAGGACGATCCATAACTTTTAAGCGACGCAATTCAATCGTTTCGCGTTTCTGGCGTATTCGAAGTAAAATACACCCGGCAACGACATCTGACGGAACCAAATCAGTTCCTCTGAACAGCGCACTCAAGAGTCCTGGAACGAAAACAAATTATAAAGATCCAATTGTCCAGCAAGATAATTTATAATAAATAATAATTAATAAAAAAAATAATAATAATAAATTGAATTAAAATAATGAAGTAGAGAATTAGTCGAATGCAGATGGATAGGAACTGTCGGACTAGAGAGAGCATCATGTACCTATGTCTCACCAGCAACATGTTGGAATGTCTCGGTGGCACTCTCGTCTCTGTGCATCCACCAGAAGAACTTGAACCGCCGGAGCCAGATCCGAGACACCTTGCCGTGCTCCACAGAGTCCTCGATAACTTTGTCGGAGTATGTGAGAGACCCCAGGGGGTCGAACACCAGAGCAAGACCCAAAAGCGCCAGTCCTATCAACACCCAGTCGAAGAAAACCAGGGCTTCGATTACTGCTATGGTGTAGTGCTCGTTTGTACACTCGACGTAGTCACTCAGGACCCACATTGTTCCCAGTATGTTCCAGGCTATTTCTGGAAGTAGCAGCAGCACCCTACAATTAATTTTATTTTAATTATTTTTTAATTTTATTTTTGATATTAAATTAAATAAAAAAAAAAAAAATTTTACTTGACTGTCAAAAGCGGTTCGACGAATCTTCGTGCGTAAGTATCGGCAATCGATCCCCTTGCGCTGTGATTAACCATAACAAATACAAGAATGGTAACAACACCAAGTATGACTAATTCGCCGCCAAAAAAAACACGGACCAGTTGGCCACCCACTTTGCACTGCCAAGTTTCTCCATAATATCTCAGACATGCGATGCCTATCAAAACGAACCTGAAACAAAATATTCTTCATTATTTTATTAATTTTTTTTTTTTTACTGCTTGCGCAATCAGTTATTAAATGATAAAATATAAATAATAAAAATAAATAAAAATAAATACCAAACTACACGGATAAATATTTCAAAGAGGCCAGGATACACGAGATCATCAGTCGCTGCGAGCCATTTGCGACCGAAAAGATGCAGCGCAGGCATTATTCTTTAAATAAAAAATAAAAATAAATTTATAAAAATATCCAATTGATTTTTTTTTTATCTAAATCTATTATACTAATTGTAAATATTACGCAACGCGGGTTGTTATTACTGATTACTGATTTGATTACATTCTCCTCTCGGTCACGCTTCGAATGAAAACTACTGAATTCTCGGCAGTAAGGATATGTCTAATGTTCACTCGATTAAAAATTTATTTTTGTTATGTATGTGTTCTTTGTAATTACTATTATTTATATTTAATTTTACTCTTGCATATTAATTAGGTTCTGCTTAATTTACGTAAGCACTTTTTTAGCCGCTGACGTCCGAGCTGTCAGAAGAAGATCATGATCATCGTGAATATTTTATACAAAAGAGTCATGATTACTAAGTGTCAATCGATGATTGTTTATGCTGGGTATTACTAGTGTAAAAAATTTATTTACTTCAGGTAGATATTTTTTTATAGGACTCCCAGTGTCATAGCTCATCTATCGCAGTCGAACGATAATTATTGGGTGTTTTTTTTTATTTAATTACTGAGAATATTTTATTTATTGTCGATACTTGGAAATTGTTTTTATTTATTTTATCGCAATTTTTTGCTAATTTTTATATTTTATTTCTTATTAATTTTTTTTTTTATTATTGTTTATTATTTCTAAGTAAATTATTTAGACTAAATAAATATAAAATTCTTTTTAAAAATTAAATTAAATTTTACAAGTCGGGTCAAGTATTTTAATTTTTATTTTTTTCAATGAAATTTCTATTTAATTTTATTAATATATTTTTTTTTTGAAAATATATCAAAAAAAAATTGATTATCACAATTTTAAAAAATTTTACAAATTTAAAAAAAAATTTATAAATTAAAAAAAATTTTTTTTTTCGATTTTTTTTTTAAATTGTTCATTTTTTTATGAACTTAAAAAAAAATCTATATATAAAAAACATAAAAAAAAAATAAAACAGAAATTTTATTCAAAAAAATGAGCCAAAATTTTTTTTTTGCTGAAGATAATAATTAGGAAGAAAAAAAAATTTCTAAAAAAAAACAGTAAACTTGAGCAATTTAAAAGACTTTTCTCAGTAAAATAAAAAAGTGCGGTCAACTTTTAAAATTTCACCTAGACAATAAAGAGGACAAGTGTTGCTTTTTTTTTTTTTTCAAGTCTTTTTCTTTCTTTCTTTTTCTATTTTTTGTGTAATCGCGGTGGTATCTATGTAAAAGACTAGGTAAAGTACACAGTTTCCACGTCACTGTTATAGAGAAAGTTCTGAGAGAGAGAAAGTCCTCTTGGTCTCCATCATCGCCGGCTAAGATCTTTTTATTGTAATTTATTCAGTAACAGTAATAACAATTGCGTAATATTTACAAATTATCAATTGCTTTACTCACGAGCATAATTACAATAATTAATTTTGAAAATAATTTATAAATAATTAAAATAAAAATAATTGAAAAAAATTTTACGACTTTCAGACTTAAGAAGAAAAAGAAGAAGAAGAAAAAAAAATCAACTTACGGGCTAATATATATTTTTAGTTAAAAAAAAAAAAAAAAATATTCACGTTCGACTAACAAAAGTTGTTTCTCTTGACTCGTCTCTCGAGTCACTACTTCAGCTTATTCATCACTCGCGCGTGTAATTGGATATGAAGCTCCTCTACTTGGTGTGTATACAGTAGTATTATATATTATATAGCAATAGCGATAGCTAGAGGTACGACGGTGTAGTCAGCACACCAGTGTGGAGTACGCAGTATATAGAAACATACCGCGCAAGTAAAGGCGTTATCGCGCGAAAGGAAGGACGAGGAGAGTGTCGTCAACGTCAACCTCGTCGATCTCGATCCTGATGTCGATGTCGATGAAAACCTCTACTCTCTGGTGTGTAAGCTGGTCTTATTTTGTATGTGGGGGCACTGGGACCAGATCTGCAAGTTAGAGTATGAGTATAAGTAATGTATTATGTATTATATGAGTAAGAAGAAATAGAAAGAAAATAAACCGCTGGAAAATCGGGAAATTTTTTTTTTTACAGGTATAAATTCACTACGGCTCACTCGTGGATTTATTCAAATAATATGATTATTATGGAAGATAAAATTATGTAAAATTAATAAAATTGCACAAAAAAAATTTTTTTTTTGCACCAAAAAAAATTTTAAGGAAGACAAAAATTATTTGGAGTAAAAAAAAAATTTCTTGGCTCAAAAAATTTTGACTTTATTCAAGAAATTTTAAAACTTCCTTAATATGATTATTAAACCTCCATCTCCATCCTCCAGCTCTCAGTCAAGTCCTCACTTCTGCTTACACACTTTTCGATCCACTTTCCCCGAACCGCCTTCTCATTCTTGCTGTCTCTTAATAACATACACAAACATTCCAATAATTATAATAGTAATTGTAATTATTTATATAAATTTGCTCATTACTATATACTTACTTCTTACAAGTTAATACTTATATTAATACATTACATGTAACGCACTCGCCGTTCACCTTAACATTTATTATTATTTATTACTCTTTTGTTCATTGTGATGAAAATTTATTTAGCAGATGTCTGATAATTTTTAAAAATTTTTTTTTCTTGAAAAAATTATTTTTTAAAAAATTTCACATCTAAAAAATTTAAAAAATTAAAAGTGCAATTTTTTTTTGTTATTTTATTTAATTGAAGAAAAAAATCTAAAAATTGTTAACGTATTAATTATTAAAATTAGTTTATCAGAAATTTAATAATTTTTTAAATAAAGAAATAAAATAATTACTTTTGTTAAATTGCACTGTATTTTCTTAAATATTGACATTTTTGAAAATATAAACTCATTTCGAAGTTACACTCATCGAGACCTTTCATTTGAGTACCCACATAGCATTTTTATATATTTTATATATATATGATATTTGTAAAATATATAAAATATATGAAAAATTGATGTGGGTACTCAAACGAAAGGTCTTGATGAGTATAACATCCGGATGAGCTTATATCTTTAAAAATATCAATATTTCACAAGATACAAGGTCATTTCTTATAACACTGGAGTTGACAGATATTAAAAATTTTTTTGGAATTTTATAGCAATTGAATTATTTAAAAAAATTTAATTAGAAAATTTCACATGTGAAAATTAATAAAAATTACAAGTGAAAATTTTTCGGAGCATTTTTTTATTGTAATTAATTTATTAAAAAAATTTTTAAAATTGACATGTGTCTAGAGATAGAAAATTTTCGAATGCTGCCTAAATACTTATATAAATTGACGATTTGTGAGAATGATTTTAGTATCATCAATTATTTAAATTAATTTACCATGAAAATAAACTTAGCAGATATTTAATAATTTTTAGAATTTTTTTTTATCAAATAAATTATGGCAAAAAAAATGATATTTAGAAATTTAAAGAAATTAAAAATCTAATTTCTTGTTAAATAAAATTTAAAAATTCTCTAGTGACTGCTAACTTTAATGTAATTAATTTAGCAGATATTTAATAAGTTTTAAAATAAACAAATTAAAAAAAAAAAAAAAAATTTAATGCCAATTTTTTTAAAATAATTTTTGTGTTAAAAAAAAAAATTTTAAAAAGTGACCGCTAACTTTAATGACATTCATTAATTATGAAATATTTTATAATTTTATTATTTATACTGAACTTTGTCCGATTTTTATCAAATGACTCACCATCATCATCTTTTTCTTCTTCTTCTTTTCCAGCTGACCACCTCCGTCATTTTCTTCTTAATTTTTTGCCTATAAATAAAATTAAAAAAATGAATAAAATAAAAATAAATATTTATCAATGGTGCAATTAAAGCGTCTGATGAATGTATAAATAAATATATATGAAGATGAGTTGTAAAATAAAATAAAATAAAAAAAAAATGTCAAGTTGAGATAAAAGTTTTGTAGGCATAAGCTTTAACTTTAAAGTTTGCAAAGAGGTTAGTTGTTTGGATTTTTTGTAACCGTATGGAGCTTGAAATGATTCAATTGATTTCTTCACCGTATTTTCATATTTTTACTTTAAAATATTCAAATATTGTTAGGTAGAAAAAGTTAGTGGATAAAAACCCGGAGAAAATGGAGTGAGAAAAAAAAATGAAATACAAGAGAAGAAAAAAAAAAAAGTTGAAGCCTTTAAAAGTATTAATCTTTAGTGGAGATAAGAACTTGCGAGGAATATCGATGTACTTACCTACGGAGAAGTTCTTTCAGGTTATTGTAGATTGTTATATGTACCAGTTGCGGTGTCAGTTGGTCAGCGAGGTGAGAGGTGAGTGTGGGACTGAGTTACGAGATGCCGCCACGTCCACTAAGTCAATTCTGATTTCGTTTAAAAGTTTTTCTTGTTATTGTACTTGTGTTTTTTATCTAATAGATTGTTTTATAGAATTTTGTAAGCTAATTTTTTATGACATTAAATTTAGCTGTCACTTTACAATTGTTTTAATTAATAAATTATAGCAAAAGAAAAAAAATTATTTAAAAAATGGACTTGTAGAAATTTTTATAAATTAAAAATGCAATTTTTTTAAAATAATTTTTTTGGTGAAGAAAATTTAAAAATTGTCAAGTGACAGATAACTTTAATGTCATGTCATAAAAAATTGCTTGACATTTTTATTAATTAATAAAAATTAGGTAAATAAAATTTGAAGTGGGAATTATGATTCAAAATTGCGGATTTTGAGGTTACATCGGATGACAAGTGGCCAAATTTTGAAATTTATAAGAACAATAATTATATATTGAAATTTTGGCTGAAAAGTTTGAAGGTTAGTGATAAAAGTATAAATTGATTGCAAGTTTGTAATAGTACTTCAGTAACAATAATAATACTGACTAAAAAAAAAAAATGAATAATATTTTTTTAGAAAAAAAAAAATGCCATTTAATGAACATTTAATAATTTTTTTAACAAACAAATTAGTTCTAAAAAAATTGCCTTTTTAATTAAGAAATAAAAAAAATTAATAAAAATTAAGTTAACCGAGTTCTCAAAAATTTGATGAATTTTTTTGCTAAAAAAATTATTACAAAAAAATTCACCGGTAAAAAATTAAAAAAACTACACGTGCAATTTTTAAAAAATATCTTGTAGTACTAATTCTTTTTTAATAATTAAATCAAAACAAAAAAATATTTTTAAAAAATTACACTTGCAGTTTTTAAAGTTTCTTACACGTGCAAATTTTTAAAAAATTTTTTTGTAATAATTTTTTCAATAAAAAAAATTCTAAAAATTTTTAAATGTCGGCTAACTTTATTTTCATGCTAACTTCTGGGTTCTATGATTCTATATCCTCGGAGAAAATATCTTCCGACAAAATATCCACATGACAAAAAATTCTCCAGCATAATATCCATGGACAGAAAATCCTTGGACAAAATTGACATAATTTAAAGAATTAAATACCAACAAAATAATTAAAACTATTTTAATGAAATTTTAATCGTTTTGCGACCTTTTAACATGGTTTTTGTGTATCTTTTTTGACATTATAATATTTTATGATACTGAATTTAGCAGACGTCTAAAAATTTTTGATTTTCTATATTAATTAAATTTCAATTAAAAATATATTTTTGAAAAATTGCAGTTATAGTTTTTCAAGTTTTTTACATGTGAAATTTTTTTTTAAATTTATTCAAGTGAAATTTTTTCAAAAAAAAAATTTCTAAAAATTTTCATAATATTTTAGTTTTTAAACTTCTTTTTTAATAAATTTAAAGATATTTTTTCCACAGATATTCTGACAAAAGATATTTTATCCTGAGGATATAGACTCCGATTATCAACTTCTGTATCATTAATAATAATTAAGTATCTGCTACTTTAATTTCCATAAAAAAAAAACAAGAAAAAAAAATTTCTCTCCACCAAACAACAATCTCAAGAAACCTAAATGAAATAATTCAAACAGTCGCAATAGTTTATATGCGCATAGAAAGGCAAAGTGTCCATTTAGGTAAGAAGGACTTAAGTATAAATGGACATGTTTAGCTGTAGTTTAAAGGGGGTTGTTGTGTTGTGGTGTTGGTGATTCTGTAAGGTAGTGTGGAGAGCGGGCCACACACCCTCACATCCAGGGCATCCATTCGAGACTAGAGACTCGTAATGACGCCCTGAATCAATATGTGAGCCACTGAGACTGAGATATGCATACGAACTAAGACAACCAAGAAAGACCGGTGGTGGTGCGTCCGCCACGTCTGAATGCCAAGACAGCTCTACTTCTCTACTTCTCCATCCTCGACATCTACACCGACTCCTCGGGTACAAGTTTTACTGGAGCGAGCAGGAGAAAGAACAAAAACAAGAACAAGATGAGGATAGGTAGTCGTCGTCGTAGTCGTCGTTGTAGTGGTAGTAGGTAGTAGGGTGCCCACCTTATTCTGGGGAGAAATTAAAGACGAGGCAGGCACAAAAATAACGACCCGCGAGCGTACTCAGTCTTTCTCTTCACCCCTCCTTCATTCCATCCCTTCATCACTCCTTTTTTATCCACTTCTTCTTCTTCTTCTTCTTCCGCTATTTCTTCTTCTTCTTCTT
Source organism: Cotesia vestalis (assembly GCA_000956155.1). NCBI lineage: Eukaryota > Metazoa > Arthropoda > Insecta > Hymenoptera > Braconidae > Cotesia > Cotesia vestalis. The sequence continues at coordinate 5,435 of JZSA01000508.1, read as the reverse complement.
TGCTCCTACTCGAAGGAGAAATGAAGCGACCAAGGGTGAGTAAAACAGGCGGTTGGGAGGTAAGACGTTGCCTGCGAGATGAGACGAGCAACCAAGTAGACGGGGTGGTTGCTTTGCTTTTACTTATACTGCTTCTTTTTTACTATATACACTTTTGTACATCTATATGTATATATTTTCAGTGTGCAGTGGTTAGAGAAGAGGTATAATCTCCTACACGCCATAAAACCCGCGGGCATAAAAAAAACCGTAGGGCGAATCGGATTTCGTGGCACTCTCTACCCTTTTATATCTACCTACACACAAATCTCTCATGCGTATCTGTGTCATTTTGTAATTAATCGTCATTGATTTTACATACTTTAATTTATTCTGGTAGACTTTTATTTATACACACGTATATATTAAAATTAAAGATTTATTTAAATGAATGTACGGTTGTATGTGAGCAGGGGTTGATTTTTCGACATGCATGCACGCAACCCTGTCCCAGTCTTTAAGTCGCTTGGATATAATACAGCATATACGTATTATGTATTTGTAGCTACATGTATTTATATGTTGCCAGACTACGGTAGACTCGTACGATAGACTATTTTATGATAATATCATTGTCGAAACTCGATACCACAAGATATACCCGATTGTCTTCCGAGGAAATTTGCATTTACATGCACTGAGATTCTACGGCCTATCTTTTGCTATCGTTGTTATTTCTAACGTTCTATTGACTGTAATCATACATCTTAACATTTTTAAATTGTACTTTTTATTGCTACTATTTATTGTCAGTTTTTTAAAATAATAGTTTGAGCTTGACGGTCTTTTTTTTGGAGAAAATTTATTTGTTTAGTTTTTTTATTATTTTATTAAATTAAGTAATGAATTTTGTTAAATTGCACTTTACTTTCTTAAATATTGACGTTTTTAAATATATAAGCTCATCCCGATGTTACACTCATCAAGAGCTGTCATTTGAGTACATATATACATATATATATAATATATAAATATATGAAAAATTGATGTGGGTACTCAAATGAAATGTCTTGATAAGTGTAAAGTCAGGATGAGCTTAAATTTTTAAAATTGTCAATAATTAACAAGATACAAGGTAATTTCTTAATTATGCTAAATTTCACTGTACTTTATTAACTATTGACGTTTTTAAAGATATAAGCTCATTCTGATGTTACACTCATCAAGAGCTGTCATTTGAGTACCCACATGCATTTTTATATATTTTTCATATATACATATATATAAATATATAAAATATATAAAAAATTGATGTGGGTACTCAAATGAAAGGTCTCGATGAGTGTAATGTTAAAATGAGCTTATATCTTTAAAAATTTCAATAGTTCACAAGATACAAGGTCATTACTTATGTATCTAGAGATAGAGCATTTTTGAATGCAGCCTAAATATAGATTACAAAAAGTAATAATAATATTTTTTAGTTAAATTAAAAAAAATTAAATTTTTTATTAAAAAATCTTAAATCATTTGTTAAAAAAAAAAAATATTAAAGTAGTAAATTTTCTAAAACAGATCTAATTGATAAAAAAAAAAAAAACCTCGATTAATAACACTTAAAAAAAAAATGACATAGAATTATTTAAAATGACCAGTTACAATTAATAAGCTCGAAGTGACTAAAATAACAAAATGTCAATATTAATAATAAACGACTGTTTTAAAAATCACTTAAGTTAACCTCACGCAATAATTACATTTACATTAAACCCTCAGGCTTCATATACGACATACGTCGTGTTAATTAATCTCTCCCCCATGCGCCTTAAAAATCGATTGCCTGTTAGTGTGTCTCTGTGATGGTAGGTAAGAATATAGATCTAGCGTATATTGTTGACTCATATACATATCTACATATACAAATTTATAATACATAAATATTTAGCTGTTGTTGTAACGGACGAGTGAGTTGTGAGAGTGCGTGGTATGAAGCACGGTTCCGGCGACTAGTGCTCAAGACAGAAAGAGAAAATAGTGAAGATAAAAAAGGATAATAAATAGTTTGAGAGAAAGAGCCTTGTGAGGGTGGACTCGTTGGAGCTGAGGAGAGCTGAGTACCACCCTCCACCTCTTGGGGTGGAGGTTCTCATTAAGCAGCCACCGCCACACGCCGGGGCTCAAATAAGAATACCAGCAAGAAGAAATAAGAACAAGAACAAGAAGAATAAGAAATAAGAATAAGAAACTGAAGACGCTGAAGAAGAAGAAGAAGAAGATGAGGATGATGAATAAGAAGGAGGGCAGCAAGGGACCTCAGTCCTCGGAGGATACAAGGGGGAAGGAGGAGAGACGATAACGGTGTGGGGAGTGTAGAATTATCAGGATGAGGATCCAGGGTATGAGGGTACGTGGCAATATGGCCGCCGTTGATGAGTGATGCTCGTAACCCTTACTGCTGTCTTCTTCATCTTTTCTGGCACCCTCCCACCTCCTTATCACCCTGCTTACCAGCCTTTGCTTGCCTCTGGCCACCCTCACCACCCGACGGATCACCGCTACTCGTTCCAGCTACTTCTTACGGGATCTCCTCTTATACACGCACCCCTCTGAATTATTCACGCGCGCCTTCCAGCATTTTTCCACAATCCCTCTACACACCAATACTCACCACCACACTCCCCCTTTATCTATGTGAGTATTATTTTGATTTTTAACCACTGCTTTTAGAAGTTTTTATAAATGAAGACTATTTAAAAAAAAAATTTCCAGTTTAAATATTTCTTTTTTAAAAATTATTTCAAATTATTAAACACCTTTAAATTAATAATTAAAACAAAATGAAGGATTTTTTATAAATGATATTAATTAAAAAAAATTTCTTCTTTAAAAATAATAATTAAATTAATTAATTTGACATATTAAAATAAAATAAATTTTATTAAATCATTAGTTGATAAAATTAATTAATAATTATTTTAAAAAATCACGAAGTTTTTATAAATGAAGACTATTTAAAAAAAAAATTTCCAGTTTAAATATTTCTTTTTTAAAAATTATTTCAAATTATTAAACACCTTTAAATTAATAATTAAAACAAAATGAAGGATTTTTTATAAATGATATTAATTAAAAAAAATTTCTTCTTTAAAAATAATAATTAAATTAATTAATTTGACATATTAAAATAAAATAAATTTTATTAAATCATTAGTTGATAAAATTAATTAATAATTATTTTAAAAAATCACGAAGTTTTTATAAATGAAGACTATTTAAAAAAAAAATTTCCAGTTTAAATATTTCTTTTTTAAAAATTATTTCAAATTATTAAACACCTTTAAATTAATAATTAAAACAAAATGAAGGATTTTTTATAAATGATATTAATTAAAAAAAATTTCTTCTTTAAAAATAATAATTAAATTAATTAATTTGACATATTAAAATAAAATAAATTTTATTAAATCATTAGTTGATAAAATTAATTAATAATTATTTTAAAAAATCACGAAGTTTTTATAAATGAAGACTATTTAAAAAAAAAATTTCCAGTTTAAATATTTCTTTTTTAAAAATTATTTCAAATTATTAAACACCTTTAAATTAATAATTAAAACAAAATGAAGGATTTTTTATAAATGATATTAATTAAAAAAAATTTCTTCTTTAAAAATAATAATTAAATTAATTAATTTGACATATTAAAATAAAATAAATTTTATTAAATCATTAGTTGATAAAATTAATTAATAATTATTTTAAAAAATCACGAAGTTTTTATAAATGAAGACTATTTAAAAAAAAAATTTCCAGTTTAAATATTTCTTTTTTAAAAATTATTTCAAATTATTAAACACCTTTAAATTAATAATTAAAACAAAATGAAGGATTTTTTATAAATGATATTAATTAAAAAAAATTTCTTCTTTAAAAATAATAATTAAATTAATTAATTTGACATATTAAAATAAAATAAATTTTATTAAATCATTAGTTGATAAAATTAATTAATAATTATTTTAAAAAATCACGAAGTTTTTATAAATGAAGACTATTTAAAAAAAAAATTTCCAGTTTAAATATTTCTTTTTTAAAAATTATTTCAAATTATTAAACACCTTTAAATTAATAATTAAAACAAAATGAAGGATTTTTTATAAATGATATTAATTAAAAAAAATTTCTTCTTTAAAAATAATAATTAAATTAATTAATTTGACATATTAAAATAAAATAAATTTTAGTAAACCATTAAAGTAGTTTATCTGACTAATAAATTCGAATTATATTTCATTGCAGAATACAGTTGTTGTAAGACGGACAACGGGTGGTGGGAGTGCGAACAGAGGGGAATGTAAATTAGAAACTGCTGTACTGGGCAAGGAATGGAACCCAATAGAATATACTATAGGTATATATACCGTGGTATCAAGGAATATCTGTAAGAGCGAGAGAGAATAAGGAGAAATGGAAGGAAAGCAGTGGAGGTACCGGCTACAGGGTGAAGACGTCGGTAGCTATAGCTATATATTATCCATCCCTATAAGTATAGGTGAGTATAAAGGAGTAAGGGAGTAAAGGAGTACAGTAGGGTAAGAGTAAGGGTAAGGGTAAGGGTAAGGGTAAGGGTAAGGTGACTCGAGGGGCTGAAGGAGCTTATGTAACTTGCCCGTTGTTTGTGTCTTTATGTATGCGTGTATAGTCCGCTTTATCTTTACTCGTCTACCTTATACCTTTCCACCGTATGAACTAATACATACATGAACAATTACAGATATATGTGTAACGGTCTACTCGCGGGCCGGCTTTGTCTTTGTCCCTTTCCCGACAAAGTTTACTGCAGCTAGCAGTCTTGGTCCCGACTCAACTCAACTCAACTCAACTCAACTCAACTCGACTCGACTCCTTGCCAGGGTGCTGGTGGGTGGTGCATACTATAACAGGAACGTTGCGTGTCACGCGGCCGGTGTCCATAAATACATACACGATTGGGAGCGGCAGTGAGTGTGCATGTATCGATTGCCGGCCACCCCTTCTATTCTGTTTCTGTACTAAGTAAAGAGCCAAGTCTTACGTCTCATCCCTCTTCTCCTGGCTCGAACCTCCTAGGTCCTATCCCTATCCCGCTTTTCTTGAGCGTCCTTGCTCCTTACTTCTTGCCCCTAGCCCGGAGTAATTATTGTGCCCGGTGGTCTCCAGACTACTCATGTGTGTGGAGAGATGGCGGGGCTACCACCCACTTTACAGACCCAGGACACACCACCACTAATAAGAGTAACGAGGATATTGCTCCACTTCAAGCTTTCTTCAGAGACAGCACGTTAAGACCCGGCCCGGAGTCACGAGTTCTGTTTCTACTGATAGTTATTCGCCAGAAATTTCAATCGACCTCTGCACAGAAAAATAAATTAAGTTAATAATTTTAAAGAACTTAATTCTCTAGATTTGAGTAAAAA
>JZSA01000506.1:0-37363 GCA_000956155.1 Cotesia vestalis | reverse complement strand
ATGTGGGTACTTAAATGAAAGGTCTTGATGAGTGTGACGTCGGGATGAGCTTATTTCTTTGAAAATGTCAATATTTGACAAGATAATAATTTTTTAAATACTACTAAATATTTATTTAGTGAGAATAAATGGGCTGTAATAAATAATTTAGTAACTATTAAAATTAAATTTATCAACTTTTTGCAAAAACGAATTTTAAAAGTATTTCGAATGTTTATTGGAATTGAAGAATAAAAATAATGGCACGTAATAAATAAGCACGTGCGGATGCGTTTTCTCACGCGGTTCTTGGTACGTAGCTCCGTAACGCAGCAAATTGAACGGATATTCGTATCGGTGCATACCGCAACTTCTTGGATCAGTAGACCAGTTTATGGATCTCAATATGTATATACTCAATACATATATCGATATATCCAATGATGTTGTTTTGTTATTTTTTTTTCTTATGGATATCGAGATGATCCAATAGCCAAAATGATTGTCGGACGCAATGAGAGCGAGCGGTGTATCGATACGTGACTCATACACGATATATATCTTTTGCGGTGTCGGTATGAGCCGGTACAGCATATGTACGCCGGAGGCAGTTGCATCACGTACCTTCTTCGTATTGCCGATACCTACATCATGTACTTTATAGAAGACAGTAGAAACATATATATATATTTATAGAAAGAGCAAGAACTCGATTCATGTTGCGAGAAAGAATAAGAGGACAGCTGTTTATAAATGAAATGAACTCAACCGGCAGAGGATTAAACCGGACCGTGATTCCATTTCAACCTTTCAATAATATCCTACGCGCCTCTGTACAATATATGATTCAATCCGTTATAAAACAAAGATGCCGCTTTTTTATGGATCAAATATCTTTATTATATTTTTTATTCCGAAATTTTCGGCTTCTGACGGCTGGTTGTGTTGAAAGATTCGGAAAAATTACTCAATTATTTTTTTATAAATATTCAAATAATCAATTAGCATCATGATTAATACAAATTAAGCTCAAAAATCGTAAAATTGATGATTTTTCATAAATGATATTATAATTAAGTTATAATGAAATTTATTTATTGACTTTATTTACTATAAATTAATAAATTTGCTTAATAACTAGAAAAAAGAGATGATTTAAGGCTATGTTTGATGTGTTACATTTAAATTAAAATTTTTTGGGTTATTAATCTGGACTTTAAATTGATTAATAGTCAAGTGTAATTGATAATCTTTGCATAATTTTGAAGACATAATCTAAAAAAAAGAAACAGATACCGAAATATGATGCATTATTATGCTTGGAGTCGATTTATATTTAAATTTTCCGCGTAGGTGGCGCTGTAGGCATATTCTATGATCATTGATTAACCAATTAGATTCAAGACACTCATAGAACCGGCCACCATTTTAAAAAGTGAAGATAAAGCTCGAAATTCGTTGAATTAATGCCTTTAATTAATATTTTATTTATGATATTAGTTAATTAATTAAAAACAAAGTTTAGTTAGGTATTAGTGAAGTAAAAATAGGACCTTCTTTATAATTATGAACAGAAAATATGCAAACAATAGATGGATATTAAAAATTGATGCATTTATGTGTTTCGAGACGAAGTATCTTAAAATTTTCCCTGAAGGTGGCGCTGTAGGTGTATTCTAAGCCAATAGGATGCTTAGATTAGCCAATCAGATTAAATATATATGAAAAATGAATCGCCATTTTGATAATCAAAGACAAAAAGCTTGAAAATAAGTGAATAAATGGTATTTTTCCGATATTTCATGGCCAAAACACTTGAAAATTATAAAAATAGCGGACTAATGGGCTTGGAAATGATTTTCAAGGTAAAAAAAAGATAAAAAAAAGCGTAAACGTTGACAAGTAACGGAAGAGGAAGTGCATGAACTCGAGAGGAAAGTGGTCGATGTTAGGGCACGTCACGTCACGGCAACAGAAAACGGAGTACAAAGTATAAAGAAAAGGAGTGAGAGAGGAAGGCGACAATTAGGGCACTGCCCGTCCGTTTACGGTTGATCTTGAACGGGCAACAAAACCGTGAGACGGAATTAAATAAGGAGAGATAAAGGATAAAGGTTCCTGAGGATAAGGAAGGACATGCTTGGAGTATGCTGATGCGGGACCGAGAGAGACGGAGACGAGGAAGGGGGAGGTAACTAGACTATTATATAGAAGAGCAGTAAAATAACTATTGGTATGGTGAGGAGAAGGCAGAAGGCACGGGGTAAACTCTATGGGAAGAATGCTACACTAGTAGGAAAATCGGTTTGCGGGATATGGAGATATGCTGGCATAGTGCAGCAAGTCAGATACCACTGACGCCTTTTACGTTCCACGAGATGTTTACTCGCGTGCGCCGACCTTTCAAGGGGGTCAGACCGATTCGACCTCGGTAAGCTTTTTTTATCTCTCTCCTTTTATTATTATAACATATCCTTGTTCCTTGTACTCTATCCTTTCTTTCTTATTTTAGTTTCTAACCTTTTCTATTTATCTATCACTTTTGCTTTTATCTCATCTTGTCAAAAATTTATTATTTCAATCTTATTTTTGAATTAAAAAAAAAAGTAATATATACCGGAGAAAATTCTTTATTTTTTTTAATTACTTTAATTAAATTTTATTTTACTTTTGAGCTCGGAGAGCTCAAAATGACACAGGCATTATATTTTTGAGCTCGAAGAGCTCAAAAATGTAATAAGTGCAATTTTGAGTATATTTTTTATATTTTTTCTAAAGACTGGTTTTATAAAACTTTATATTGTTTGGTTTTTATTGGCTGTCAAAAAAAAAAAATAGAGAAAAAATTGTTGTATTAAACGGAATAGCCAATAAAAACTAAAAAATATAAAATATTTTTATTATTATAATAATAATCATTAAAAATATTTTCAAAAAAAAAATCTGATGATATTTGAAAATTGTTGAAGTTGAATAAAAATTTATTTAATGTAAAAACTCCATACATGGACATTTTTCAAATAAAAATCCATAAATTTACTCCGAAATGACTTCGCTGAAAGAAACTCCAGATTTACTCCGTACTTGGACTGTTTTATTTCTTTACTCTCGATTTTTCGAGTGCGGAAAATAAATATAATTTGAAAATAAAAAGAGATATAAAAGGAGTGATTGAATCGGATGAGGTCAACGATCTCTTGTCCCGGTGATCCGCGAAGAATACCAGAGCACACACGATACCCGAGATAGCCAGTGTAATGCTCGGTAAGACTCTTTGGCAGTTATATGTATCATGTGCACATGTACGAGCATGAGATTTCGTTCTTGTGTGTTCAGATCTCAAGTAGAGAAGTTAAGACTCCAAGAGAAGATTATTGTGCGGCAGGAGGCCAGGCCACGACCCCGGGCGGCCACGAGCCTCGGTACACATACGTGCTATTTTATTCTTATACATATCTCTTACCTACGTGATCGCGGCCAGAATACAATGCCCATCATTTCTTAATCGCTCGAGTGCTCTTGCAATCCACGCATTCGATCTTATTTACCCCTCCCGCTCTTCTATTGTTTATTATTGCTCTTTATTTTGTCTGTAAATATCGTTTCCAAAGTGTAATTATATTGACTTGAGTTCAGTACTTATAGGGCAAAAGTAACTCTAAGTTTTCTACAGATTTTAACGCGAATGACCTTACCGACACGTGGGTGATTGAAAATCTACTTTGAATAAATTTAAACGCGCACAATTTAGAAAAAGTAAAATTGTAACTTTCCCTTCCCCATATTAGAGCTACAAAAAAATTACAATTCATTTTTTGTAGAGAATTTTATTTTATGCAGAAAAAGTCTTAATTTTTCCATGTCTCTAATATTTTAGCTGGAATTCAAAATTCATAATCAAAAATAATTTTTTGTAGTCCTGATACACATATTGAAAATTTAATTTTAATATTATGACTTAAATATTGAAGATATATAAAAATTATATGAGGCCATTTTTGTAGGAAATTTAATTTTCTCCAAAAAAGATTTTTGTCTTTTTTTCGTATCTCCAATATTTGATCCAGAATTTTAAATTTAAAGTTATGAATAAAATCAAAGAACTATTGATCGTTTGACGGAATTTAAAATCTAAGTTTTTTTTTATTTTATTGCATTACTCAAATGGTAAAGCATGATTAGCAGCAGATAGTTGTAAGACTCTAACGCGAGGATCAGGGTTCGATTCCCGGCGCCGCTCAATCAGTTTTTTTAATTTTTAAATATTTCTCAACAGGAAATAAAATTTCTCATGTTTTTTTTATCAAATTTTTCGAAAATTTCCTAAAAAATGTAATTAATTAATTTTAAGATGCATAAAAAAATTATTTCTACGTATTATTTTTTTTTAGACATTTTTTACACTAGGAGGGAACTTGGATCTCGTTAAAAATAACTTTCAGTAGGAAAATTATCTTGAAACTAATAATTAAGGTTTTAATAACAAAAAATATATTTTTTTATGAATTGAAATATTTCAAAATTTCAACATAAAAAAAAAATTATTTCAATATTCTAAAAAAAAGTTTGAATTTTTATCTTGGAAAATGAAACCACCATTTTTCTCATAAAAATTCTCATGTGTAGATGTACAAAGCCAGTAAGTTAGAGCTCGTATAAAACCCGGAGATTTCAACGCGCGACTTGCGTACCTCTTTCCACGGAAAGTCCTCCCTCATTTTCCCCACTCACTCCCTCTTTTAACCCTCTTTCCTATTTTCATCCCTCTCACGGAGCTTTTCATCCCCCTCCCCCTTTTCCGGCTCACCCTTTTCTCCTAGATTCACCGGGTTCGCTATTCACCCACCGCCACCCCGCCATTTTCTATACGGGTCCATGGTCAAACCCGCCCCTCATATATCTCACTCTCGACACACTTTTTTATTATTTTACCTTTTATTTAATATCACGCTTTCCACAACTCTCAACTCTCCATATCGTCGTGCCCGTTGAATATCACTCTATAATAATAAAGGAAAAAGAGTTACGATTGAAATATTATTATTTTTTTTTCTTTACACAGCTAGTTCTTATTTGTCGAGTTTCTGTATTTCTTTACTTTTTGTATCGTGAGATTACGGTTGGCTAAAGTGCATGACATGGATCGATGATCTACCGGTACTTTTAATCGATCCACCGGGCCACGAAGGAGTTAATTGTCTTGACAGTCGTCACATCTTTTCTTCTTGGATAGTCAAAAGTTTCACTTTGTTTTTCTTATGACTACTTTCCTTGCTTTGTTTATTCTCTTCAAGTTATAAGATTGTCATTTTTATTGTTAACCATTTTTAATAATCAAAATAGATTTTTGAATAAAATAAGAATATTGATGACTTTTGACTGAATTTCTAAAGAGTTAATGGCCGTTAAAACACAATAACTTTTGAAAACTACTATTTTTAAACTCTATTTTCCTTTGAATCCTTTCGGATGATCAACTCGAAGAACCCTTTCAAAAATCTTACCTCAATTTTTTTTTTGTTTAATTATAATTAATGTATTTTGAGTGTTAAAGAGCTGTTTTTGTCCCCTTTGGATCACTCGCTCTGGTTATTTGATAAAAATATTTATTTAGTCAACGAGCGAATAGAGGTGAGACTGTACTGGTCCTACTGGATTATCAAATGTTGTTCTAATTCACCAGAAGGTGGCGCGGTAGTTTACTTCTACCAGACTGTTTAGTTTTTCTCAAGCAACGGCGAGCTCTTAAAAAATTTACTTTTTTAAATATTTAGTCTAAAAATACTATTTATTGTGGACTTGGACACGAGGAAATTTTTATTACGATAAATTACATTTTAATTAAAGATATTTCATTTTTATTCTCTGATATTTATACAAACTCTTTACACGCTGCATTGTAATATCGGGTCTAATTTATCTTGTTTTTCAGTATAACTTTAATGTTATAATTGAAAATAGTTGAGGTTTTAAATAGAAAATAGTACCAGTTAATGTCAATTCAATAACTTCAGCACAACTTTAAAACTTGTAGCCATAAAAATGTACTTTTTAGACAAAATATCAAAACCCTAGAACTTTAAATTATTCTTATTCGAAAGTGTAATTTTTTTAGGTTGGAAAAAATGATTTAAAAATGAAATTTCTGTATTTTTTGTGAGTACTTTTAATCCAAAGGTTAAACAATTAAAGTTCTAAAAATTTAAAGTATTTATTCAACTAAAAAGTACTTTTCCAAGCTGTAAAAATTAATATTTAAACTAGTATCTACTGAAAGTATTATTCTAAACTCTAATTTCCAATTTTGCATCCGCAGTGCCTCAAACTTGTACACACAGTACAGAATAATTTATCCCTTCTGAATAGCATCGAAAAAATTCTCGTATAAAATAACAATAAAAAAATACTCACGCGTCTCGCACAAAATAAAAATTTCAATAGAATCTAGAATATAAACATTAATAAAAAAAAAAAAAAATTGCAGATATTTACAAAAACAATTTTCCTCATAACCATTAACAAAAAGCCGTAAAAACTTTTTCTAAACAATAATAAAAACTCACATGCTTTTACTGTAAAAGTGTGCAATTATATCGGTGGTAAGTAAAAAAAAGGCAGCACATACTTTCTACTTACATACATAACTGCTAAACAATGTAATAACTCGCTCATACATGTTAAAATGCAAAATGCATACATTACGTTCACCTACATCAAAAAAATAAAAATATAATAATAATAAAAGTTAAAACAAATAAAAGTTAAGACAAAGGATTCGTTCCCACCATCCGCCATCAGGCATCGCTCCACTCGGAACAATCTCATGAGATAGTTCATCTGTACACATGCAACTTTTTCTACAATCTTAAAGATCGTACTCAATCGATCTGTAAAAAAAGGAAAGAGAAAAAAAAAACGAAACGGAAAATAAAATAAAAGTTAAGTAAAGCAAAATAAATTGTAAGACTGTGTAAGCCGTTTTACGACCAATCAGTTTTAAATTTCTTCCTCAAACTCATTCGAACTCCATTTCCATGAACCTGCTCTGAACAATTACATGAAAATTACGTCTATGACTCAAATATATATAGTAATATATATATTTATTTATTTGTGTGTGGAGTTTAAAATATTGTATGAAATAATAGACGTGCATGAATGAAGAAAAATATATTTTTATTGTTGATGATAAACCAGCAAGAAGAGATCCGGTAAAAGACAGAAACCTTTCACTTCGTGGTCCAGGGAACACGAGCTTCGAACCTGATGGTACATTATGTTCCCACAAGTGCATCGAGGCCACTTTTAAACACTAACACTAGCCCTTTTTGTTACATTTTTTTGTTCCGCGTTTAAGTTTCAATTTGTAATTGATTTTGAATTTATAAAAAAATTTCTTTATCTAAAATTTTGTTCAAGATCTGAATATTTAATTACAAAGAAAAAATTTTAAGATGTGTAATTTTTAGTAAGTTTTCTAACCGTGTGAACACGCGAAAAAAAAAAAAAGGTTTGAATTTATGTATTGTAGATATTTATACGGATGGCTAGATGATATATTTATGATTGCATGCATAAACGTACCGTGAGCTCAGTTATCGCCCGTAAAAGTCGGCATCATCATCTCTCCAGCTGCCTCTCCCAGAAATCCTTAACCCTTACCTTCCGTCTGTATTTTTACGGGACATTATACTTGAATCGGTTCAGTTACTAGTATCAATTTTTTGAGTTTATTTTTGTAACCATTTTTCTAGTTAAAAATTTTTTTTTATCAAAATTACTACCGATGAAAATATTTTTTTATTTACCTGTTGATACTATAAAACTCAGAGAAATTTAATGTTCGGAAAAAATGATCGCCTTTTTCGGGATTCAAACTCGGTTCTTTTCGTTTCTGACAAACTTCTAGCAGAGACAAAAAATACTGTTTTATTTAAAAAAAAATCCAACATATTAATTCTCCAATTGATAAAAGGCCTTAGAACACTTCAAAATATTGTCGATAGACATGAAAATTTTTATTTATTAAAAATGTTCTCTGTGATTATTTATTGAAACTTACTGCAAATAATATTTATAAATTCTTAAATGTATCCATAAGGTCTGACATACTCGTATATAATTTTTTAATTAAAAGTAGTTTCGAAAACCTTGAACAGATGGCGTTTGATCGCTAAACCCTCTCCTAAGAAGAGAGTTAATTTTTAGAAATTATATTACAAAATAAAAATTATTTATTGACTCTTTTATGGAGCTTATTTGCAATTAGTTTTTAGTTCAGTTGACTTTCAGAACAATTAAATACTTAAAAAATTAGTATTTTGTTCTCAGAAAAATCCTATGTGGTCATTTATGATAAATCAATCTATTCCAGGTCTGAAGTTGTCTAGATATTTAAAGCCATATCAAAAAATTCTGCAGGATGTCTAAAAGTCTTTACTGAGATAACATTTTTGTAGCTTTCATGTATTTGAATTCCGAAAACTAACCTGAGTGTACTTTTCGCACATATTGAACATAAGACTGATAACTCTGAAGATTTTAAAGGAGAAGAATCCCAAATCTTGATGTAAAAATTTCCTGACATCGAAAACTCACCCTCGACAGGGTAATAATAAACGATGATAAAACTAGCCGACAGAAATAATCGTTATCAAAAAGCAGAAAAGAATACGATATATGTAATAAAGAATAAAATTATGCTTTAAAAATAAAAAGCTGAAAACTAGGCATGTAGATAGATATGTATCTGGTTCTCGAATGTAGATGGAGTTCCGTAAAGCTTAAAGCGAATATTTATATTATACGGATGGGCAAGGCTAAGTCCGTCCTGTGGAGGCGAAGACAACGCCCTTACTTATAACTATATGACTGGGTACAGAAAGTCTCGCTGTGGGGAGTAAAGATGAGAAACGCTGGTACACCAGCACCAACACCATCACCAGCACGAAGAAATAGGATGATTTCTACGTGGTGGTGAAGATGGGAATGCTCGATGGAGGTGGTAGTTTTTCCTTTTTCCTTTTTCTCTTTACCTTTTCCCGTTTTTCCTTTATTATTTAACGTAGTGGGAGCAGGACGGAGGTCTGCGAAAATAGTTAAGGGAGTGGGGCCGGGAGAAAAACCCCGCCGGAACCAGCAGAAGAAGACGAAAGAGAGAAGAAGGTGGTAGGTGGTGGTACGAATGTAGATGAGGAAAAAGAGGGCAAGCGGTTGATGCTCCACCGGATAGGAGGGTGGTGGTAGGGCTGGAACCTTCATTCGGGGGGTTCAGGGGCTCGGGGGGTGAGCTCGAGTTCTTCCGAATGGGAATGGGAATGGGGTTGAGGCATAAGCAGAAGAAAGCGTGGGTCGATTAAAAGTAGCGAGGGTGTTTCTCCTCTCGTTACCGTATCTACAGAGCAATGAGTGCAAGTGAGATCTGATGATGATTTTACTGTGCTGGAGCTTCTTTTGGTCGCGCACCGAGTATCCTGGGCTGTAGGCACCCAGTACTCGCTACAACTAAGGAATAAAACGACTAAGAGAACGTTTGTAGGGGGAGTTCTGGTGATTCTGGGCTACAGGGAGTTTTCTCTTGTTGAGAAGGAAAACGGGGAAAAAACGGATACCAGAACCATACACACCGACTGAAGCTTTACTTGCTCTGTTCTAAGATTAAGACCTTTCTGTACTGGAATAAACGACGACCAATATCTGAATTCAAGGCCAGAAAGGGTTCTGAGAAGTTTTTCGGATGGAGTGTGATGAGACAATTCGTACAACCGGAAAAGAAAATTTTTGGTCTGGCTGTACTGGGCTGTGGATTAAAGTTAAAAGAAGTATTCAATTTTTTCTAGAAATTAATGTATTAAATTCAACGAAAAATTAGTTTTGTTTGTTAAGTTAAAATTAGCAACAGATCAGGTCTTCAAAAAAGTCGAAAAAAAAATTTTTGTGTTATAATTCATCATCTAAAAGTCAACTCTCTAGTTAGGAGAATATTTAACGACAATGCGCCACCTGTCGGAAATTTTTAAAACTACAAGTAAAAAAATTAATGATATGGATAGATACAGTAGATAATTTTTTAACGCTAGAAATGGAATGATGGATGATTCCGAGGAGAATTTTAGAATAGGATCAAAGACGCTCCGATCACCTGGAAACTTTCCCGGCGCAGTGTAGAGAATAATTTAAGGTAAAAATAAAAGACGAGAGAAGAGAGAAGTAAAGAGTCACGGATTCAATCTCCAAAGCAGTACACGAACCCTTGGTTACAGCTGGCTCTTCAGGGGTTGAACTTTAATTTAACGCATCGTAGAGCGCATCTCCACTCGAGATTTCTATGAGGTAAAACATCGACACGAGTTCGCTGTCTACGTATTTAATATTGCCTTTTTTTACTTTTTGGAATAACCTATAACGATAGCTGATGGTTTGCTTGAAAGGCTTCGGTTGACTTGAAACACTTTTGGGAAATGAATTTTTGGTGGTTAAAGATCTGATTTATTTAGGATAATTTTAAAATTTACTTTGTGTTTTATGAAATTTGGATAACTTTAAAAACTCTATTAAATTTATTTCATTTTCGAAAAGATCCAATTTCCCTCTTGAGTTTTATTTTTCCTTTTGAATAAAATCTTAAGATCTCATATTAACTTCTGTAAAAAGGAATAATTAAAAAAATTTTCCCGTTCTTCGCTTTTAATTGAAACTTTAAATTATAATATGAATCCTTAAAGCGCCTTGCATTCGAAACAACATTTCCATGAACAGAAACCATTCCCTTAAAAATGAAAAATTAATATTGCCAACAAATATATATTGATAACTATTCATTCATCCGAAAGTTTTTGTAATTCGAGTGGGGTTTTATGTTAATTAAATTAATATTTAAAATTTTAATGAATGGATCACTTATATCGCAATTGAAACGAGTACCTCGATTTCTTTTATTCGGTCTTTAGCACTTGGGTTTATTTTTCAAAAAAATGAAAAAACAGTGAAGAGGGTCTCGGGTTTCCGCGAAGACGATTAAATCTGTGAATGAACCGGGCAGCAAGAGTTGAGACGATTGCGAATGAATGGTTTGTGCACCCACCCGTCCCTCCTTTCCGCCCGGTTCTCCACTCGGTTGTATTTAATTTAGCGTTTTTGTTGGCTAGTTTTGCAGAGCGAGATTGTTCTCAATTTAGCGATCGTTTCTAATTATGTCATAACATTTTGAGCCGATGCCACTTTAGTGTCTCTTTAGAGATTTGCGGGTTGTATTTTGTTGTATTCAGCCTCTTTTCGATACATTATATACTTTTAAAGCTGCTCGGATGATGTTTTGTCCGTGAAGGAGCCTACGCTAGAAACAGAGAAAAGAGTAAAAAATTTAAAGGAGGCGGAAACGCGAGTAGGTATGCGTTATGCTCATCCGAAGAAATCATGACTCGAGCGGTCTATCTTGTTCTTATTGTTGTTGTTGTTATTTCGTTGGGATGGCTTGAGACTGAAACAGAGACCAAGACTATCCGAGCTCAGTTGATGTTTCATGGACCACGGCCTTACCCATTGTTCCCTGAACCCTACTGTAAAAGCATCCTACAGTGTAACAGCACGCGAATATTCACATTATTTTTCAAGACCAAACTTATTGTTATTCGTCATTTTCAACTGCTGACTCTAAAAATTAATCATTTTTATTATTTTCCGCTGGGTAAGTCTCAAGTTTTTTTTATACAGGGCTCAATTTTCCTCTAGAGTTTCGTCTCAAAATTATTGTAGACCAAATTTAGTTCATTTTTTTTTGCCGCCCAATTTCATTATTAAATTTATCACATTTTGAATCAGTAGATTTATCAGTTCAAAATATCTAATTCCACAATTGAAAAAGTGATTTTTCATTTTTTAACTTTGTAAATTAGTAAAAAAGTACCATTTGGTTACGTCTAATATGATTTTTCAATTGTTGCACATCAAAAGAGCTGAAATTATTTTTTACTAACTTAAAAATGCTCTTGAAATATATAAACTTAAAAAAAATTGGTGTGACACAGATTGGGCCCAAGACAATTCAACCCCGATAAATCATCCCAGCGACAAATCAGACTACTGATTATTGCGCCCAACTATTATGAAATTGTTAATGAAATAGTTTGTTTATAAAATACTTAAGAAATCATACATTTAATAGCAGAAAAAATTGAAGCTTATGTCATGAGCTATAATATCCAATTTACAAAATCGAAACATCCTAATCTCAGCAACTAATTATCGCTAAGGGTTTGTTTAAAAAACTACACAAAATTATCTACAAGAATCTGCCAATTTTTTTTGAAAAAAAAATTTTTCTTGTTTACATCATCGCAAGTATTGTTTTTCTGTTGGTCTTATTTCTATTCTCATAAAGCTACATCAAAAAATCTTATTTTACAAAATTTGGCCATATTAGAATTAATATAGCTTAATTTATCCATATATAGATTTACTGAATAATCTTTTGATGTAGAAGTGAACTGTAACAGCCGTTCCAAGTATACTGATTGAACAATTAGTGACAACGGAGCCAATTTGAGTACAATGAATGAATTATTCGATTTCAAATTGATCATTGTTAAAAATGAGCTGAATAATGAAAAACGACATCATTGTCACTCAAAATTACTGTCAATATTTAAAATCCTTCAGGTATTTGAAGCCCAAAATTTTGATAAATATTTATTGTAAAATAATAAATAACATGAATGGAGGATACAATATCTACTATATATATTAAAGCTAAGAAGCTAGAAATATGTTGATACGAAAATAGAGACGCATCGAATTGAAGGAGCGTCAGAAGCTATCGCGTTACTAATTCACAGCCTCCGAAATACTGCCATTCATCTAACTACCACCAAGATTAATATCTCAGGTATATATATATATATATATAAGTAACATGTATATGGATCTCACACAAGCAAATGTTGAGCCTGGGATTTTAGTCACGGGGTGCAGAAGACACAGAAGGACGGATGCATATCCACGGATATCGGGAATTAAAGGACAGAGAGGGTTTATATTTGATTGACTGGAGAAGAGAGACGAGAGACAAGAGGCCGCTAATAGACAACGGTGAGAATATCCACGGTATCCAGTTTTAACCGGAAGCTGAGTCAATGACTTGCTACTATATTTCTGATCTGGAATCATCTTAAGTCTTGAATCTCAATGACGGTGAATTTTCTTCAATCACTTTGTTGGTAACTTGACGCTTTTAAATAGTCAATGTGTTGGATTGCAGATTGTAGAACTAAATATAATAAACGTTTTGCTCTTACTGCAACGGATGTTGTCAGCAACCGACGAAAAAGCTTTATTTTCGATTTAGCAACAGGAAAATATTAAAATATTAAATGTGCACATTCAATTTGGAAAAAAAAGCTAGAAAATTTTTCTTGCTCTCGTTCAAGCTGGCTTTGATCTCAAGGCATGGTCTAAGGGTACTTTCTCGGTTTTAAAATCACTATTAGCGTAATATGTTTTTTTCCGAGGCCAAAACTCCCTGAAATTAACTTTTATAATGTAAATAGCAGTGCGAAGAAAAAGAAAAAATTTTAACTCTGAGTTTATGATGTCGACTTTGTAAACTGCAACGAGTAAGAGGAAATTAATAAAAAATTACAAGTTTCTTTGATATATATATATATATATATATGTACAAAAAAATTAACAATCATTGTTTATATCATTAAAAATTTTTTTTGCACTTGAATATCAAAATTTTTTGTTTAATTCAGTGCAAAAGTATGGAAAAAAAATTTTTTTTTTGAAAATTCAACAATTGGAGCGTTTTTTAGTGTTTCAAATTTTGTGCACTGATCTATGCGCCACCTACATGTTTGAAACGGAAAAAATGAACTACAACTTAGATTCTTGACTGATTATTTTAATTATGGAAATTTAATTTTTGAATATACGGTTTATAATAACCAGGAAAATTTTTTAAGTATTTTGGATTATCATAAAAAATTTAAAGAATTAGATTGCAAGAAAAATGATGCAATTTAAAATACTTTTTATGTTCTTATAATAAATTTTTCTGTTTGAAAATTTTGAATGGGATTTTTTCAGTCAAAATTTTAAGTTTTGTGACTAGTATTAAGATTTATAACTATTTTTCTAAAAGAAAAGTGAGATTAATCAGTTTTTTGATCGAAAGTAAAGAATTTTATTGTTGAACTCAAGATTCAGGACTTTTTGAAAGACTTTTAACAAAAATAGCGATCTTAAACGGCTTGTTTGTTCAAAATTTTAAGTTTTGTTCTAAATATTTTTTTTCCTTCGAAATAATTAAAATTGAATATAATAATAATTATTATTAAAAATATTGTTTAAAAATAAATCTAAAGGGATTTGAAGTAAAATAAAAATTTATTTAATGTAAAAAAAGTACTCGGATGTTTTTTGGATTAAATTTCATAAATTAACTCCGCTGAAAAAAACTCCAGAGTTACTCCGTACTTGAATTGTTTTATTTCCTCAAGAAATAGGAATTGAAATCAATTTCCAAATTTTTACAGTGTTTATAATTAATTGGAAAATATTCCAAATTTTTTTCCAAAAAATTCATAATTAATTTTTCAAGAAATTTTTCTGTATAAAAATCAAAATTTTTGATCGGCAATAATCATGACTAGCATAGAAATAAAAAAAAATAATTGAACATAGAATTAACGACGACTAATAGCAAAAAAGTTAAAAAATTCCAGCGATTCATAAAAAAGAGTCATAAAATTTTCTAATACACGGTTAAAAACAAATGAATGGGGGGACTCTTTTATAGTTCTCTAATGGTCTTGTAATTATGTGGAGTAAAAAGTAGTTAAAGTGTCGATTGTACATTGTACAACTGTTATCTGTTATCAGTTATCACACAGAGTGTGTGATTCACCATTTGAATAGTAAATTATAAAAGGAATAAACCACAGGTATCACTCGAAAGATCTGTAAACTCTTAAATAAAGTAACGCCCGAGTAACTCGAGTCGGTAAAGAAAATTCGATACTCATACAAAACCACTGTATGCTCGTGTCCTCGTTCCACTGAGATATATTACTATAATTGTCGTCATAAAACAGGAGGCCATATACTGTTACATGCACGGGGTACCTACGTATGCCAATCATTCAGACACTTATTTATAAATATACCTATTATTTTTCCTCAATACTACAAATAACAATAATTCTCCTTCTGTCTTTTACGGGCTTTTTTATTCGCATAAACGTTTTTAGTTCTATTCACGGGAAATGTTACGCTATGGGCGAGGTTCTGACGGATTTTATTTATAAAATTCCTTGATAAGTTCTTTAATTTTGGTTTTCAAATTCGAAAACTTAGATTGTGTAGAAAATTTCATTTTTTATCAAAAAATTTCACTTATTTTTAAAGAACACCAATTATAATTTTTCTTACACAGAAAGAAAGATTTCTTGACTGGAGAACAAAATTCTGGGCTCAAGAAAATTTTCGGGTGCCTGAAGGAAGACCGAAGATGTGTTGGCCAAAGTAAAAATTTTTTTCTTGGTGGAAGTAATTTTTTCTTAATTCAAATTATCATAAATACTTGATACAATAAATTTTTATATTTGATCAAGATTTTTAGATACTTTAGGGAAGCAGCGCTAATTTTCATCTATAGTCGATAAGGCAGAAATTTTAATTTCCAACCATTATCTTTAGCCGATTTATCTAATATTAACAAATTTTCAAACACTAACGAGGATTTTTAAGTCAACAAAGCATATAATAGTTTAAAAAAATAAAAAAAAAAGTTTTTATAAATAAAGAAAACTAAAAAGTAAAAAATAAATAATAGTTTAAAAAACTAAAAAACACGCTTTTTATAGAAAACCGAACTAAAAAAATAGAAAATAAGTCTTAATGAATTTAAATTAAGAATAGTGTTAAAAATTTCAATAAATATAAATTAATAATAGTGTGAATAAAAAAAAAAAAGTTTGGAAAATCCAAAAGTGCACGACTCATAATGCTCATTTAATTATGAAATATAAAAAGAAAAAAAAATTTTTAAAATAACTAGCAAAGTGATGTACAGGCGCCCCTGGTGGAATGAAATGTACATAATATCTATAGATATAGATATATCACCATCCATGTTAATTTTACATGGATATATATAGATATACAGTCTTGTAGTTTTCGTTTTTTATTAATTGCAATTAAACGACACTGAATTAATTAATCATTCGCATTCAGTGACCTACAATCGTCGATTAGAATTTAAAAAAAAAAATTAAACTCAAATAGTGGATTTTTTCACAAGTTACAGTGTTTCCGGGGTTTCATACATGACGGACAGGAAAATTTTTTGACCTATTTTGGTGTTTTTTTCAAATTCTATTGCAGTAAATCAATTTTTAAAAAGTATGGAATTAATCTCCATTAAATTATCTCGACAATAGTATGCAAAATATCTTGATTCCGTGAACTAACAAGGCTATAATAATAAAAATAGCCGCCAAAATAAGGCGCAAAAAACTTTTCGATCGTAAAGCACTCTCTGATGCTTCGCATCATGAGTCGTGCAATAAAAATATTGTCAAGAAAAATTACTTGAATTGAGGTCTAAAATTTATCAGAAATGCAGCAATACTGAAAAAAAATCGGGTATAAAAATTTTGCAATTACTTTGTTTCAAAATTGGGCAGCCGGACAATTTTGGAGAAAAGTTTCTCAAAATTTGACGACTATTTTTGACGACAAAATACTTTATAATCAGTAATCAGGCAACTTGTCAACTCAATCAAAACCAAGAAAAAGATTAATTTAAAAGATGTTTTTCTCAAAAAATTATCAAATTATTGTTGCACCAAGCACAAATCTTAAAACTATGTATGCATTTATGATGCATGCAAAGTTTGCGATAGTTTACAAGTAGGCACGGGTCCGGGGAGCCCGGGGTAGAGGCTGCTCGAGGGAATGAGGAGAAATCGATATAATAGAAACGATAAATGTAGAGGCTGTTTAGTTTGAAATTCCAGGAGCTCGTGTTATGTTAGAAGCCAATAGTTCCAGGTATTACATGCTCGGTTACGGCAGAGTCTTTTATGTCAGCAGTACCGCTGCCGACTACGTGTTATGTGAATAACACAGACAACAACAATAGTTATAGCATACACACGCTGACTCACATCCTTCATCATTAAATGCATACTTTGTTGCTAGGCTAGTATATTTTGCCGCACTTGTCTATTTATACTTCCTATTGTTTTGATTCGAGTTTGTTCTAATAATTTTGAGAATACTTCCACGTGGTTTGCTGCAAAATATTTGCAGAGTGCTTGACTTTTAATTGACAATTCTGTCATCCCGAGGAGTGAAATTTACTCCAGGCAAAATATTATTTGTCATTGAAAAAAACTTTATTTTTGTTAGGTCAAAATAAAAAATTGGTTTGAAAATTACAAACGCGTATTTTGAAATAAAATATTGATGGTAGCTTTGCAGGCTACCTCAGAAACTTTATGTTATATTAAAGTTCAAAAATTTTTCTATTGCTAAGTTTGTAGCTTTTGAAGTTCAAACACAGCTTCAAGCTCAAAAATCTGCCCAGAAAAAAAATTAACTTGAATCAAGAGAAAAATTCTTGAACTAAAAAAGTAATTTTCAAAAATTTGATTGTCTTGAATCAAGACGAAAAATTTTGTTCATTAATTAAAAATATTTTGTTGAATTAACTAAATTAATTAAAAAGTAAAGAATTTAGTAAAATTCTACACAGAAAAAAAATTTAATTGAATCAAGTCAATAAATTTGAAAAATTTGATTTGAGTAAAAAAATTTTTACTTGATTCAATTTTTTTTTAAATTTATTAAGATAATAAGTATAAAAAGTACATTAAAATTCTCAGGTTTATAATGAATTTATTGAAAATTTAGTGAGTCAAAAGATTTTACTTTAAAATTAATTGAAAAATTTTAAATAAAAGTAAAATATAGAATAAGTAAAAAAAAATAATTTAGACAGTGAAATTTACTTTCTAGTGAAAAATCTAATGATTTTAAATATGAATGATTTCACTACTTCAAAAAATTAATAAATAATTACACTTAACATTTTGAAAAAGCAACCAGAGTTTCTTAACTAATTCATTTTTAGAGAGCATTGAGTAGAGTTAAATAGATCGAGACCTATAAAAAAAGCGAGTGCATTAGATAGCCCATCCAGAGTATTGTCCATCCACTCTTCGGTGGTCCGTGACATTCAGCAGGTGGGATAGTCCTGGGCAATAGTCTGGTCGGAGCTGGACTCGGACTTATCTGGGATGATGAGAATGGGAATGAGAATGAGGTGGAAGGTACAAGGTGGAACTGCCGCGGACTTATAGGAGGGTATAGAGGCTGCCGGAAGCGAGCAGGTGACTGGAAGTTCCGCTCGATCGAACAGTGTTCCGCGCCATGGGGCTCGAAGATCAGTCGGTGTATAATGTGCCGTGGCATTATCCCAGTTGAGTCCAATACAAACTGAGGCTGAGCCTCAACAATACGTTATACACCTTGGCACATTACACACACACACACACGCCTCACACTTGTAGGCTCTAAGAAGGATAACTTTAAACTCGCATACGTGCAAATCCACTGACCGACGTCCGGTCTCTCATCCTTTTCACTTTATGATTGTTATTATTGTTGTTAGTTTTATTTTCTCATTCTATTCTACCATCCGTACATTTTATTTCTTATCCCTCTGCCCTCGCCAGTGACTTTCAGCGGCCTTTCCTTATTCACGGTCGAGCCGACAAAACGTTCATGTTTTTAAGCCTCTTTTTAAACTTTTTTTCCCGTACCCCTCGTGCTGTTATTTTCTGTATAAAATTTTTTTGCATCACTTGTGGGAGGAAATTTGTGGTCGGATTGGGATTAAGAAACATGAATAAGTTTTTAAAAAATAAAGAAAATTATTAACTCGGTGGTTAATTCTAAAGCTGGTGACGGTTTCAGGAGTAGAGAGTTTATAAAGAAAAAATCATTGAGAATTTAATTGAAATTCAAAATATAGTGTTTAGATTTAGAATTTAATCGAATAATAAATAGTTCGAAAGATTAGAACGAATCTTATAAAAAGTTTAAAAAATATATACGCAAAAAAAGAAATTTTTTAAATTTGGATATTTAAAACTTGATAAATTCATTAAAATATGTTTTTAAAATTTCACAGTTTTCAAACTAATAAAATTTATATCGTGAGAATCTTTTGAACTTTAAAAACTATTCGAACTTTTAGGTTTGTCTGTTCAAACTTCTGAAATCGAAAAGTTTGGACCATTTTTTGGTTGTTTCAAAAATTGTAATTGTTCCAAATTATCCGAAGAATACAAACTATTCAAATCTTTCAGAACTACTTAAACTATTAAGCTTTCTAAACTAATCCAAAGAGTTTAACTCTAAAAAAGTTTATTTTTGTTTTAAATTATATTATTTAAATTTTAAATTATAAATTTAAATTATATTTTCAGTAAAAACATTGATATCTATTAATAATTTTTTCAATTTCTGAGACCTTTTGTCAATTTAGAGAATAACTTATTCAATATTTGAATTTAAAAGCGCATATTTTTTGCCTCTACCAAAAGTTTGCTAGAAACCGAAAGCCCTGGGTTCGAATCCCAAAGACCATTCTATTACTTTTTTCTCAAGTTAAATTTCTATGGGCAGCCAGAGCTACCTTTGGTAGATATCACTAAGGACCTAGCATAAGGGTTCAAATCTGTCCAAATCATTCGAACCAAGCAAACTATTCAAAAACTTCTAATAACATCACCAAATCTTTTAAATATAGATCAGCTTTTACTTTTGAATCTAACAAACTGATGTAATCTTTTCCAATTGATCCAAAGTTCGAATATGTGCGTCCTCTTTAAAGAAGTGATCAATTTTTACAATTGAAGTTCAATATTACATCAATAAAATTTTAGTTTTAGTACTTTTGATAACAAAAGTATTACCTTAAAACTTTAGTTAATAATTTAAATAATTTCATTGTTCCACGTTAACTTTACAAGATTGCAATCCTAATTCAAAACAATTTCTATGGGCAACCAAAGCAACCTCGGTAGATGTCACCAAGGACCCAGCATTAGGATGTCCTATTGGAAGTCTCCTGCTTTTGGCCAGCCCTTGAAGATCTCAGTCTTAGAGCACTTTTGGTCCTCTTCCGCACGTATTAAGGGAGCTGGGGGTTTCGGGGGCTCTTGAACGAGCTGGCACTATTAGGGTGCGTACGAAGAAGAGGACCGGCAAAATTCTGCATCCTTGCCAGAAACTAGTGCATTGGGGGCTGAAGTGTGGAGATTTAAAAGAAGTGATAAATTTTTACAATTGACATTCAATATTACATCAATAAAACTTAAATTTTAGTACTTTTGAGAACGAAAGTATTGCCTTAAAACTTTAGTTAATAATTTAAATAATTTCATTGTTCCACGTTAACTTAACAAGATTGCAATCCTAATTCAAAAGAATTTTTTCCGTGTGAATTAACATTATCCTGGGATGATTGATACTTGCAAATGTCGTGAAAATGATAAATTCCCAGGCATTGGAGCCACTAAATCGTGATGACTCGATAATCAATGCGGCCTACTGGTAGTATGTAATGCAATAAAGTATAACAATCCCAAAGAGCTACGAAAGTACGGTTGATCAGAATAATGTAATAGAGAAAAGATAAGTATGCATGAGTACGTGTGTTGGTTTAGTCGTCCGGGACGTATAATCCGAATAATTGATACCAGAATCGCTAATTCCCAAATGATCGACATGACGCTCGTGGCATTAGAATCAGCATCTCTTTCTTCGGCAACTCTCTTTCTTTTCAGGCAGTAGGCAGCGAACGTTCTGAGCTGAAACGAGTTATTTGCATCGAATTGAACTGTGCGCCCTTTGTGATAGTGATGCAAAATATGTATCTTTTAAATGTTTCGCAACCGAACGATCTATGACCCGTGATTTTAAAAAAGTTTGTTGAATTAACGTCCATAAATAAAAAATTTTAAAATGATTTTATTTAATTGAATATAGCAGTTCGCTAATTAGCACTTATGGAACAATCACTTTTACTCTAAAATGTGTACTTAAACTTTAAAGTTTGCATACATATACGAATATATTCATAAGCCAGGTATAATGTAAATTATTAAGTTGTACTACTCAAGTTAAATCCACGACGCTTTATAATACCCAGGCATTTCTCATTGTCATTTATTTTGTTTTGTTTATTCATTGCTTCGGAATTTATGCCAGGTAAAAATCGTGAGTAATTAATAAATGTTTAATTTATTTAAGTTTTTAAAATATATACAGGACAGCATTTTAGATTTGTAATAAATTAAATAAAATCACGAGAAAATCAGTTAAGACAACACGTCAATTAGCTGTCGAGATTGCACGGGCATCTTCTTGGGAATTTACTCTAGCAATGTTTTCTTATTTATAAGTACTTGCAATATTACAATATTTACAAATAGAAGTAATAATTTGAAAAATTTGTTAAATTTTTTTTTTTTAGATTTTGAAAATTATTTATAAAAGTATGTTTTTTATTAATAATTTTGATTTAAAATAGACATTTTTAGTTGTATCAATACGTTCTTATATTTTGTCTAATTTTCATATTAGACAATTTTGAAACATAGAAAAGTCAAGATTGTAAAAAATCGTGAATTTTGACTCCCACAATTCGGAGCTGTAAATTTTATGACTCTTTTTAATTACTTAAATTTTACTGAAATAAAATTTTATATGGCAATTTTTGGGATTTTTAATCAAATAAATTATTATAGAGAGAATTTATAAAAAAAATAATATTTGTAGAAATTAAAAAAAAAATGTTTATGCAATATTTTTAAAATATCAAAATTTTTTGTCTCTAAATACTTTTTTAAACAATTTTTTATTTTGATCCAATAAATAATAAAAAGTTTGCAGAGTTTCTTATAATAATATAAATAAAATTCTTGCAGTGAATTGAAAGAGATTGAATGAATAAAAAATCCGAATACATCAGATAAATTTTCTAAAACTTAAAATTCACTAGATCAAGACTTAAATCTTTTTTAATTGGTCAAAAAACGAAATTCACCAGTCCGAACTCTCAGAGCTTTGACGGACAATGGAAAAAAACAAAAACTGTCCACTGGAGCATCAGAGATTCGCTAATTCTCAGAGCGTCGTTAGATAACGTCTTCAGTGAAACACATACCTCTCAAAAAGACAAAGAGTTACGTCTCTCCCTCTGTATAATATATAATACATAAATATATATATATATATGTATAAAAGAACCCGATGATGAGGGATGAGAGTTACAGCCGTAGCCAGAGCGAGCGTCGGAGATAAAGGGGTGAATGCAAGTGAGTCAGTGTCTTATAAAGGGAAATAAAAGAAGAGAAAGAGATGGAAAAAGGGTAAAAGAGTCGAGTTGGTTTCCTCATTCGAGCTGAGGCAGTATGAGTGGGTGTTCTCTGCTCGAACACGGGACTACCAATTCCCACAGATCCTTCCACCCACCCCTCGGAAGAGTATTTAAAGTGACGTCACGAGTTTTCTCAGAGCACCCTACTGAGTGTACTCTTTCTTTTTCTTCTCCTTTGGTTGTACTTACTCCTCCGGGTCCGGGTTGCCAAGAAGAGTAAGAGGCCAGCGGGGAGTTGGATGTGTCGGAGAGAGAGGAAAGGGAGCCAGGCATGGGAATGACGCTCCCGAGGAAATGCTTTAAGACGCTCAATATAAATACGCGATGGCTGGGGGAGGGTCGCGGAGCCAGTTGAGAAAAAGGGTTGCTTCCCCAAAGGGATGGCTAAGAACAAGAATAAGAAAACCGAGGAAAGGAGGAACAAAATTGAGAAAATGAAGACCGAGAAAAGAAGGAAGGAACGGAAGAAAGAAAGAGATGTAGAAGAAGTTGAAGCAGCAGGAACTGAAACCGATGGAGTGAGGTTGCTTACCCTAGCTCTCGCTCTCGCTGTTTAATTGCATCTTACTTTCGAATTTTCCGCGTGGAGCTATCGATCGAGACACGCGAAGGGGCTTCGTTTGCGTCTTATCTCCGACGGCCATCCCACACCCCCCCGACCGACCCATCTCTAGTTCTTTCTCGCCTCTTATTCAGCCTAGCTCTTTTACTTCTTATACTTTAGAGCCTCCCGTCCTCCCTTACCCTCTTCTTCTGGCGAGCGTTCTTTATCTTCCTCATTCACCCTCGAGAGTCCACCCCGGGCCACACGGCATCCACCAGCCCTAGAACACGCTCACCCTTCACTATTTAAAACTACGCACGAACTGGAGTCGAACCTACCAGCCTCCAAGAGGGCTCACAATTTCCTCGATTAATTTTACGACTAATTTCGGAAATCCATCGCGCTTTACTTGAGAGTTTGCTGCTTGGAAAAGAGTTGGTTTTATTATTGGGAAATTTATATGGTTTTTGGACGGTTGCTTAAAATGATTATTTAATTCAAAAGTTGTTTTAGGAAAAATTAATAAAAATTTTTTTAAATTGAAAAATTTGAAAGTTTTTGGCATAAAAAATTAATTAGAAATAAAAACTTACTTAACAAGCTTTTATAGAAATTTTAGAAGTTGTTGCATTGAAAAGACTTCAAAAAGAATCAGCAAAAGTATGATAGTTTGAATTTATACGAATTTGTTTGAAAATTTTATTAAACTGCAGGAAAAATAGACTATTTTTGGTGAAAAAGTTTATCAAAAAAATAAATTCAAGAGTTAAATTAACAAAAACTCTCCAAACAAACGTCATACATCAAACCAAAGACTTCGAAATGAGCAACGGCGTGATATCTTAAAAATTTTCTCTTAGTCGTGAAATAAGCCCGGAGGTTTCTGTCCCGAATCTCCCCTCTAAAAATATCTCCATCTACATCCTGTATCCATAAGAAAAGGCTATTATTTATACTTCGTCTCCTTTGTTTCATTCTCTCGATAATTACACGAAACATTTGGTTCCCTCGGCTCCGTCTAAAGCATCCCTTTCAGCAGGAGAAGAGGCCTCGTCGATACTCCGTCAAAAACGTCGAAAAAGAGTACCGCGTAGAATCGTAAGAGTGTATCGTATTCGCCTAGTTTTTAAAATCGGAAATTATTTAGAGCTCTCTCGGGCTCCGCGTTACTTTCGCCCCTTTATATTTTTAATCAATCCGTCACTGGGTTGGGGTAGTTGAAGCCGGCCGGGAACGGGGAGTCAAAGAAGGCCGTAAGAGCGGGAGGGGGTGGAAGCGCGAGAGCGTCACCCTAAAAAGCATCGAAACAGAGCGAGTAAGAATCTTGGGAGTAAACTCGGGGTGGTTTCTTCCTTAGTTCCCTTCCTCAAGGCTCGTATTTAAAACCTCGGGGCTGATGAACGCTCCACTCATTCCACCCGACATTCGCGAACCCTCTCTTACATTTGGAAGTAAAGGAGCCAGCGAAACCGACGTAGCCCTGGTGCCGTCTACGGCTAAGTAAAGCTCCAGCCTCAACTCATTTTCTTTCTTTCGAGAAACTCTTCCACCCTTCTCCTGGTTCTTTCTCTTCCTCACAACATCCCCTTCCCCGTTTAGTCTACTCGACTCAACAGAACCTCGTTGCTCACCGTCTTTTCCTCTTTCTCTTCTTCTTCTACTTCTTCTTTTCACCCCCCGGCCCATCCCCATCGACAATCCCGGGCTCACACGTACACCACCTCACTCATCAGCCGCACACAACTCCGACAATGTCTTTTAAATCTCCACACTTCAGCCCCTAATGCACTAGTTTCTGGCAAGGATGCAGAATTTTGCCGGTCCTCTTCTTCGTACGCACCCTAATAGTGCCAGCTCGTTCAAGAGCCCCCGAAACCCCCAGCTCCCTTAATACGTGCGGAAGAGGACCAAAAGTGCTCTAAGACTGAGATCTTCAAGGGCTGGCCAAAAGCAGGAGACTTCCAATAGGACATCCTAATGCTGGGTCCTTGGTGACATCTACCGAGGTTGCTTTGGTTGCCCATAGAAATTGTTTTGAATTAGGATTGCAATCTTGTAAAGTTAACGTGGAACAATGAAATTATTTAAATTATTAACTAAAGTTTTAAGGCAATACTTTCGTTCTCAAAAGTACTAAAATTTAAGTTTTATTGATGTAATATTGAATGTCAATTGTAAAAATTTATCACTTCTTTTAAATCTCCACACTTCAGCCCCCAATGCACTAGTTTCTGGCAAGGATGCAGAATTTTGCCGGTCCTCTTCTTCGTACGCACCCTAATAGTGCCAGCTCGTTCAAGAGCCCCCGAAACCCCCAGCTCCCTTAATACGTGCGGAAGAGGACCAAAAGTGCTCGAAGACTGAGATCTTCAAGGGCTGGCCAAAAGCAGGAGACTTCCAATAGGACATCCTAATGCTGGGTCCTTGGTGACATCTACCGAGGTTGCTTTGGTTGCCCATAGAAATTGTTTTGAATTAGGATTGCAATCTTGTAAAGTTAACGTGGAACAATGAAATTATTTAAATTATTAACTAAAGTTTTAAGGCAATACTTTTGTTATCAAAAGTACTAAAACTAAAATTTTATTGATGTAATATTGAACTTCAATTGTAAAAATTGATCACTTCTTTAAAGAGGATGCACATATTCGAACTTTGGATCAATTGGAAAAGATTACATCAGTTTGTTAGATTCAAAAGTAAAAGCTGATCTATATTTAAAAGATTTGGTGATGTTATTAGAAGTTTTTGAATAGTTTGCTTGGTTCGAATGATTTGGACAGATTTGAACCCTTATGCTAGGTCCTTAGTGATATCTACCAAAGGTAGCTCTGGCTGCCCATAGAAATTTAACTTGAGAAAAAAGTAATAGAATGGTCTTTGGGATTCGAACCCAGGGCTTTCGGTTTCTAGCAAACTTTTGGTAGAGGCAAAAAATATGCGCTTTTAAATTCAAATATTGAATAAGTTATTCTCTAAATTGACAAAAGGTCTCAGAAATTGAAAAAATTATTAATAGATATCAATGTTTTTACTGAAAATATAATTTAAATTTATAATTTAAAATTTAAATAATATAATTTAAAACAAAAATAAACTTTTTTAGAGTTAAACTCTTTGGATTAGTTTAGAAAGCTTAATAGTTTAAGTAGTTCTGAAAGATTTGAATAGTTTGTATTCTTCGGATAATTTGGAACAATTACAATTTTTGAAACAACCAAAAAATGGTCCAAACTTTTCGATTTCAGAAGTTTGAACAGACAAACCTAAAAGTTCGAATAGTTTTTAAAGTTCAAAAGATTCTCACGATATAAATTTTATTAGTTTGAAAACTGTGAAATTTTAAAAACATATTTTAATGAATTTATCAAGTTTTAAATATCCAAATTTAAAAAATTAGTGGGCAGTACGGATTGTTTGATGGAGGAAAGCGTTGCGGACAAAAGTCTTCGGCAAGGGGTAGTACACTGAGAAAGGGGAAGGACAACTGCCAGTATCCCGGGATATTTGCTTTCTAAAACTGCATTAGTGAAAAGTCACTAATTGATAGTTAATTCTTACCCGAGTCGAAAAATTGAATTTTTAATCCATAATTCTCGCACAAATTAAAAAAAAATACTCTGATGGCAAGAACAATCGTTAAAAACTCTGCTTGGTAAATTAATTATCAATTTTAGTGGAAAAACTCTGTTTTTAAAACTTATAGTGTAAATAAATGTCAATATCTGGTGGTGTGAGCAAGATAACTGAAAGTATATACAATTTTAGGATTCATTTTTTTTTTTTTAGCCCTTTAATGAAGAACTCTATTCAATTTTAAAGCTTGATATTGCTTTGTTTAGTTGTAAGTAAAAGAAAGAGCTCAAAATATTGCACTTGGTAATCAAAAGTTAAAAAATAAAAAACAATTTGATTGACTTAATGTTTTCAAGGACTGTTACCCATCAACCCATTGAAGACACTAAATCTGAAAAACAAGAATCCTTACATCCTGTTCAGTATAAAAACACTTGCACTTCTAAAAGTAGTTACAAAGTTCCAGCAAGTTCTTTCCGGTGAGTCTTGAAACGACTTAAACTCTTTTCATCAAGACCATTTGAATTGACCACCTGATTATCGCAAACTCCGACCCCGTGCAATATATTCTGAGACCCACTTAAAGAATCCCGGCATCGATCATCGACAGCTTCCGAAACTAAAAACTAGTCCGTTAAAAAGGCAGGAAGATTTGAAGTATTTGGAAGTAGCTTAAAATTTATCGAACAAGGGCATCCGGAATGGGATTGAATAAACAGGCAGTATCCCGGTAAGGAAGGAGTGTATTTGTGAAAGGACCTAGAAGCACACAAATGATGTGCGGAACAGTGTACGCAAAATCAATGCCCGGCTTAGCCGCTGATTGTACTGTAATGTCGGTAGTATCCTCTACGTCTTGGCTTTGTTGGACTGGTCTGATTCTGCACTGGTCTTGCCTTTTCGAGTCCTCTCTGTTGGACTCTGGAATAACGCTGTCTCACCGGGCTGTCCTTCTCTCTCATCTGAGATGTACTAAGTAAACCGGGTACACAGAGTTGAGACTAAAACCGTACCGGACGTCTATGAACGCCCTCTGTTTCTCCTTTGGGCATCTACCCTTCAGAATCTCCATCTTCGTCTCCATCTCCAATCCAACTTGCCCCGATATATCTATATACCATTTGATCCTTCGCTGAGAAATAAGACGCGGACTACAGACTTGCCAAGACCATTAACCAAAAGCTCTACTCTAACCCTCTCACCCGCTCACCCTTTGCAATCCTCTCCTTCTCCATCTTCTTCTCTTTCGCAAGCTCTTTCCCTTCCTGGCCTCCAAGTCGTTATAAAAATTCAATAGATCTTTTATTACGTTAATTATTTTGATCTTTGTCCCGGTTGTAAATTCTGGACAAATTAATTTTTAAAGTGTTAACGTTCAAACATTTCTTTATTTAGTAGACGAATATTATGAATAATTAGATTTGGTAATTCGAGGGTCAAAGAGATGTTTTAATTATCATAACTTTTATTTTACAGGTTTGAGGACAAATCCTCGGAAAAGAGTCAAGTTAACCGTATTCGGATGAGAATTGTGGTGGGTGCCTTCATGGATCGGTGAGTACCTTTACGTTTAATTTAACCAGCAATCAAAAGTTAATCATTCGAGGTGCAAAGCTCCCAGCTGCCAAATAACTCCCGGGAATTCATTTCCATGTTAACTGAATAAAACGAATTGGAATTAATGTCCTTATGAGCTAAATTTTCGGATCACAAGTCATATTTTTATTCATCTTTTGCTTATAAACAATCATGGCCAATGATTAGAGTGTCCTGGTTTTTTTAAAAACAACCCGACGTCGAATAGAAAGTTAATTTTTTCCTTGATTAAATACAACCCGTTGATTTATCGGACCTATATATTTCTACTAATTTAAAACTCCACCATTTTTACGAACTAAAAAAATTAGCTACTAATTAATAGTAGTTAAAATTTGGAAAAGTGACTTAACTACCAAAAGTATCTTCAATTCGTGAACATATAAAAAAATTCGGAGGGCAATACACAATTGTTACACCTCCCCTTTATAAAGCTTGATATTTTATCACTCATTTGGACTTTTTATGATCTTTCGGACCTTAAACTACTTCGGGTCTTTTTACTGATTTATCGAGGTCAATCCAATAGAACTAAATCTACCATTTTTGGTTTGAAAGTTATGTCAACCAATTATCACCAATAGATCCACTGATGTTCCTAATTTAAAACTTAGCCACCTTTGTTTCGTCTCTCCTTCTAAATTACGATCATTAAATTTTCTAACACATTTTTGGAGCGACAATTCCTGGATAAAGACCCCAGAAATGGCCAATTTGGTCAGAAATCAATGGAATGTGAAGAAAACTTAAGAAAGGTTTCAAAAATGTATCGGAGAATGGAATCTAATGGAGGAAGGAAGAGTATCACCCGTTAGGTCCAGTGTATGCAAGTTTACACTGACATTAAGTTGGGGTTGTGTGGGTAGAGTGTGGAGTACGGCGATACATTTGCAGGAGTGGTAAGCGTGTATAAGACTTGAGGGTGGTTGGGAGGAGAGGGTGGGTTTTGCGGTATGAGGGAGTTGTACAGGAGGCAAGCGGACGGTCTTAGCGGTATCTTGGCTCCGTACTCTCTCTTTCAGCAGAACTCTGTTTCTCGGTCTACTCTGTCCGAGGGGTTGAGAAACGGCTAAATACCTCAGGATTGTTACTATTGCCACCCTCCTTAGCTCCGTTCCCCGTCGACTACTCCTATCTCTGTGTGTCTTATTCGCATCCTTCGGCTCCTGCACTCATCCCCTCGCTTCCTCACTCCAGTCCCTACAACGTTTGATGGGGTGGAATGGGTTAATGCTATTGATTCACGTGTACGAGGCGCTCGGGTAGAAGCTGAGACGGCCACTGTTTGACAGTAACGGATCCGTAGCTTTGCCTTGTCTTTGGGGACCATCATTAACTCTGCCCTATTTTACTTATCTTTCTACCTAGAAAACAACTAATTGATTATTTTGAGGCTGCTAATTTATCGGAGTTTTTTTTTAATGCATTTCTGATGCATAGAAAGCGGTATATTTACCATCAAGTAGAGTCGTTGTTATCGTTTTAATAATTAAAAGTATTATTTCTATACGATTTTTAGATCGTAATAATGATAATAATTTTAATGTTTTAAATACAATATTAGAATTATTCTTAGTATAGTATTTTGATATCGTTCTTATACTATTTCTATACTTTTATAAGAACCACTTCCATACGGAAAAAATTTGTAGGAAAAATTAAAATTGTCTTTGATAATCTTGCATTTTACAATTTATGATCTTCTATCGTAAAAATTCTTATAAAAGTAGACAAAATACGAATTTTTACGAATCATATAGAACCATTTTCGTATGATGTAATTTAGGAATAGTAACAATATTTAAAAATGATTTCTTCTATTTCCATATTATTACAGGAACCATAACTGTAATAAAAATAATTATTTCCACAACATTAAAGACATGGATTTCATGATACAGGTAAATTTTGACATAGATTGTTTGATTATTAGAACACAAAACAATTTTTTCGATAATCCTACCCTATTTCGTTACAATAATAAGATGCAATTAATCTATTTCCATAATTCATAAAAATAGATCCTATGGCATCAAAATGAACTCTGAAAAAAATCCAATTCATCTACCAATCTTAAGATTTCATCAAATCAGGTTAACCCTTTCTTGAAAGCACCTCATGCATGTAAATTAACGAATCGATGGGCAGCAACTTAGTCAGCTATTGATATAATGAAACAAAGTAACGATCCAACACCTCAGTGATGCGAAAATAGCCCGTGAGATGCAGAACAAGGCATTAGCACATCCACATGTACATCTATAGAAGCTGACGATACGCGAGTAGGGAATTCACCGTCAAGAGGAAGAAAGAGGATCTCCCCTAACCAAAGCCTGGAGAAGCTAGATGTTGGCGGTGGATGCAACTGGAGGGTCCACTCGGGTGCTCCTTGGTAGTTGTCCAAGCGTGTATCGGGAAGCGGAATACATGGATTGAGCATGTGTCTATGAGTAATTTCGCCCAGTAGTTTCAACTGAAGGTAGTGTTGGTTCCAGAGGAGTGTGTGGGGTATTGACTAGCCGGCTGGTCCTTCCACACCAAGGGTTTGTGGCTAAGACGTAAGACGGGCTGGTGGGCTGGTGGGTGTTGGGAACTGCTGCTACTGGTGGTAAGATGGCTGTGCAGGACCAAAAGGGGTTTAAACTCGGGTGCTACGGAAGATCGAGGAAGAGGATGGAGCTGGGCGAGGAAGGGAGACGCTAGAAGAAGGTGGACTAGCTAAGACTGATATGGATTGTAGATTATTCTGGACCTCGGGTGCGGCCTGGCCAAGGGTTAGTATCTATAACCCTTTCTCCAGTTGGACTCTCTCTTCCCACTCGGCTGTCTTTGCCACCCTCGGACTATTCGCGAGTCTAACCACCTCAGATGGTGGCTCCGTCCCGCACCATCCACTTGTATCCTCTTCCTCCAGGAGATCTATCTCTATGTATTCTATATCCAACATTCGGGATTTTGTATTCTATATCTTGGACCCAGACCGAGTTCGTTCCTTCCCTTCTTGGTCTTCATCTTTAGTTTTCCTCAAACTCGGGTTCGAGCAGCCTCCGTTCTCAGCCCGGAACTTGAGCAGTCCACCTCTCGGGTTACTGGGAACTCATTCCGTCCCACTGGCGGTTAGGCCCACCGAGGAACCGGTGCATGCCTCTGATAATCCGACGTTGTACGAATTTCAGTCTATATGCAATCTCTGAAGCATCTCCCAGGAATTCATCGCCGGACATCATATCGTATTTATACTGAATAATCAACGATCTCAAAATACGGAATACTTTAGTGTCTCTTCTGTTGGCTTCAATTACGGAGCTTTGATCTCACTTATTGCCAATTATCGACATGCGTGACTGTTTAAATTCCAACTTGGGAAATATTTTTCTCACACGCTTCAACGAATTGTTTTCTCAAGTCTTTTTACGTTTTTTTTGCCTGGATGTATTCTTAGGGCTAGCGATGCGTTGATAATTAGTCTTAATAACAGGTACTGTTGGATGATTCCGTTTTGCTGGTGACTTGGCTAAAGGCTGTGACAGTCTTCATGCTTAGACTTGAACTCTCACGGCAAATTCAAGCAGTGATATCTTTAGAACAATGTTGAGTAAAATATGGAATAAAAAATTTTAGGGATTGCTCAAGATTTTTCATAATTTAGATCAAAAGTAAAATTTTTTTAAACTGATTTTTGGAGAAAATTTTCAAAATATTAAATTAAAATTTTTTGACCATTGTCATTATTTAAGTGTAATACGCCCAATTTGAAAGATTTCCTCCGTCTGTCTTTTTTACAAGGAAAGAAAAGGGAAACTTTTCTCAATCTGTTGGCGCCCAATAAAAGATCCACCAGACAGCCATAAAATAAACCAAAAAGTCTTTTACGACACATATGGAAGGAGTGTAAAGGTGTAGACGATGCCAGAGAAGCAACAAGCTGTTTATAGCCTTTTCCCCCTTAGCTTTGCGAGTACGTGAGATGAGGCTGTTTCCACATAAGGGACATGCAGCCCTCCCGGAAAAGTAGTCTACTCGTGGTATTCGTCTTAAGGGGTAGATTATGTACAGGGGAACCCCCGGGGTTTTCTAAACACCGAATATTTGCTCCTCAGTTCCTCAACTCTTCAATATATCTCTCGACACTCTCTTACGGCAAGTACCTGTTTACATCAATCTTATCGAACAAATCCCTCAGCGTTTTCCGCCCTCCGTACTACTAAGTGCTACCCTCCTCATATGTGTCGTGATTCACGCACCGATTTTTAGACATTGATGTTTGAAAAGAAACTTAAAATTACACGAAAGCATTTCTTGTACGGCTATTAGTTTGTTTTTCATATTTTCCGATGATTACAGAAAAACTCAAGATAAATTTTTTTTAGTTAATTTAATTTTTTATTTAAAAAGTCTTTTTATCAAATCTCTAAAATGCATAATTATAAAGATACAGTGCATTTTGTAAATTGACAAATTTATAAAACTGACCAATTAATTTCCTACAATAAACTTTCTTCAGTTTTTCTGTAACTCCAATCATTTCTGCAAAAAATCCGAAACAAAAATTAAAATTCAAGACAATTTTCTTTCAACATACAGACCAATATTTTAATTCCATGATTCTTGATTCCCTGACAAATTATCTTAAATAATTAAATTTTTCGATAAAAAAATAAATTTTTAAAAACTTGTCAATTTTATTTTAACATTTATTAATGTCATTAAAAATTAAAAAATTAAAAATATTGGTTATTAGGTAACGTTTGTCAATTATTAAAAAAATTATCATGATTTAATTATTACAAATAAAAAAAATTGAAATCAGCTGATAAATAACAACGAATTATAATATTTTTAAATATTGAAACTGTAATTTAATCGTGATTTTATGCACGGAAAAAAGAAAAATGAAAAAAATTACATTACATAATGTAAACGTGCCCTGTCGTAAATAAAACTAGAAAAATTACAGTTTCAGATTGTTATTAATACATATTTTATAAGAATTCAATTGTAAAATGTAACCTTTAAATTTTAATGTAATAATTACAATCTGAAACTGTAATTTTTCCAGTTTTCTTTACGACGGGCCACGTTTGCATTATATAATGTAATTTTTCCATTTTTCTTTTTTCCGTGTGTGTGTTTATCTAAAAAATTTATTCAACATTATTGATCTTAAAAAGATTGTTTATATATTTAAATATTTTATCGCAATGATATTTAGTCTTGGGGATAGGGGAGAGTGGGGTAAGACGGCCCACCTCAAAAATTGACCAAAAATTTATTTTTTTAATATTTTTTAATCATATTTTGGAGATGGGCCATCTTGCCCCAAAAAAAAAATTTTTTTTTTTAACTTTAGAAAAATTTCGGTGAATTGAGTCAAAGTTGGACGAGAGTAAATCCACTTGATAGTAGAAAGCCACAAAAAATAAAAGCTGGCTTAGGTGGGCCGTCTTGCCCCACCCTCCCATATTTTTTCGGGACAAATAAAGAGAAGAGTGGCATTTATTTAGATTGCAACACCGGATAGCGGATAGCGGGATGTGCCTGGGGGATGAAATCCGGGACGTGTGCTGGGCAGCCCGATCTTGTAGACTGTTGTACCCGGGGGGGTTGTGTACCGGAGAGTCTCTGAAGGTGGCTAGGGGCCAAGACGCCGAGAAAGACGAGAACACATCCACCTCTGGATCTGACTCTGGTTCTTGTTCTCGTTCTATCTGTTGTGTTCTGCAGCTGAACCACACACCAACACACCATCACACTCGGAACTTTCCTTTCCTCGGGTGGCCCGGGGGTAAGACGTTCATGTCCGTGGTAAGCTCGAGGAGGGAGGCTACCGTTAATTCTCCGATACAATGCTCATATCACCTCCCCTTTGCACCCTTTCCACCCCTGACCAGCTCGCTCCTCACCAGCTTCTTCATCCCTTACCACCTCATTCCAGAGTTTCCTTATTCACTCCTTACTCCTTCCAGCTCTCATCCCGGCTCATACAAACATATACACATACATATATACATATATACTGGGGATCTTACTCTCTCAGGCCACCCGCGGACCTTCCTTGTCTTACTGGGAAACTTAATCGATATTTCACAGTTTCTTACCCCCACCTGGGCATGTCCGGCGAGGGGTGGGGATTTAGTCCCGATCAGCACCCCCCGCTCCGGCTAAATATCTATCTGCATATTGTATTACACGTCATGATAATTTACAATGTTCACTTTGTTACCCCCGCCCCGCTCTAGGTTCCTGGAGAAGGACGTAATATTCTAGAGTATTTAATTTCATGCACTGATAAAAAAATTATCTAACCAAAAATCGAATTTTGAAAAATTTGATCATCTTCAATTTAATTTGATATCAATTTTTAAAACAACAAAATTTGTTAATTTTTTTATTGGAAGATTTATAAAACGATCACTGTTTAAATTTTCAAATTTTTTTTGAAAATTCGGTCTTATACTCAGCCGTAAATTAGGAGTTTTTTTTTAAGTGCTATAGTTTTTAAAATAATATTTTTATTATAAATAATTCAATGTCAAATTATAAAACATTTTTAAACAATTGAAGCAAAATTTAATTAATGACTTTATACGTCTAATTAAGTTAAAAAAAAAAACGGCAAAAAGGTACAATAAGCATATTTTTAAAAATATTGATCTAAAAAGTAAAAAAAACTAAAAAAATATTTTTTATGGTAATTAGAATTAAAATAACTAATTATTAAAGTGTTAGAATGATCAAATTTTAATTTTTTTTATATTTTCATGAAATTTTGAGCTTTTGGAACACAAAAAAATTTTTTGAGGACTGAAAAATGTCTGTTTTATAATAATTTAAGAATTAAGCAGTCAAAAGAACCCGAAAAATATTTTTTACAGCCATTAGACACTAAATAATTAGTATTTGAAGTGTTAAAATCGTCAAATATTGATTTCGGTTTTATATTACCTAATATTTAAGCTTGTAGAGATAAAAAAATTTTTTTACGGACTAAAAAACATCAATTTTGAACATATAGCTAAAGACGAGTCTAATAAATACAAGGTGGATTTTTTACGACACTTAGAATCCGCAAAATTAACATTTAAATTGCATCAAAATGATCAAATTTTGAATTCTGATTGATTGATAATTTTTTTTTAAATCAAAAAAATTTTTTTAAGGAACGAATAAGATTATTGGTAATTATTTAAATGTTTTCGAGTCGAAATAACTTAAAATTAATTTTTTCTACTAATTAGAATCATTTGAATTATCATATAATGATCAAATATCGATTACTGCATTATATTACTAAATTTGAATATTTTTTATATTTATTTAAAAATTTTATACTATCCACCCACCTCCATCCAAGTAACAGAGTACAAGTCTATCTTGAGCCTTCAGTCTTTATTCAATTTATCCAAAGGAGGGGGAGGCGACACCCCTATCATTTTTCATCAGCAAAATAATCCGCTGCGCTCTCCCTCCCGCCCCCAGATCTTGCAGGTCCTTTTTCGCGCCTTAATAACGAGGACCATCTCATTATTGTAATTGGACAATGTACTTTTGCCTCGGTTTATTTATCAGCGGGTGTATCTCGAGATACCCCCGGCCCTCAATCCTTCTTCCCGGAGTTGATAATCGGGCGTTCGTTAGCACCGTAACATTGATGCTCAGGAACCTTTTGTACAAGTGGTTCGGACCGCCTTAGATTACAAACTTTTTTTATTTTCATTTATTTATATTTATTCACTTATTATTTTCTGTCCATTATTTGTTTCCCCGAGAGTCCTGGAACTAAGAAAACGTCCAATATTAACGTCCTTTCTTTATTATCCGGCTTCGACGTTATTATCTCTCTGAATATTATTACTGTTACTATTACTATTGTTATTGTTATTGTAATGATCATTGTTTATTATTTTTGGAGCTGGGATATACGAGTGTTTTATTACTCATATAAACTCAGATGTGAAGTTATTTTCAACACCCTCGGCTCCTCAAAAACTTAAAAGTTCATCACACCCCCCGACTTTGTTCTGGCAAGGCGCGAGCTATTTTGTCGCCCGGGTTTATTAGCGGATTTCCACGATTAATTATCATCGTAAATAACATCCGAATATCTCGAGATTTTAAACAACGAGAAAATACGAGGCGAATGATAATAAAAGGAATATTCCTGCTGGGTGAGACTAGGATTACACCCTATTCTCATTCGCTTTATTCATTTTACCAAATATCTTAAGATCTTTGTTTTTAAATTTTGTTGGTTCATTTTTTTTAATAAAGTCATTGCGAATTTTTAGCTTACACAGAAAAAAAAATTAACTTGAATCAAGAGAAAAATTTTTTAACCAAGAAAATAATATTGAAGAGTTTCATTGGTTTGAATCAAGACGAAAAATTCTTTAGTCAAATAAAATTTACTCAAACGAAAAAAAATTTCTTAGTCTATGAATTTTTTTGCTCAAAACAAGAAGATGAAACTCTTCAAAATTATTTACTTGATTCAAGTTGATTTTTTTTTTCTGTGTAGGTATTGAAGAAACTAAAAAATTGTAGGAGACCTTTTTTTTTTGTACACAGAAAGGAAGAAAGTCTTGAGTCAAGCGTAAATTTTTTTAAGCCAAGAAAATTTCTTCTTGCTCCAAAATAACTTCGGTTTTCCTTATAATTTTCTTGGTTCAAGAAATTTTTTTTTTCTGTGAGAATTTTTTTTTTTACTATAAAAAAATCTTGATTAATTTTTTTGTAGCTCTGATCCTTTGTCCTAATTCGAATTAAACGTAAAGTTTTATCTTTATCTTTAAAATTGATTAAAAAAAATACAAAAAAAAATTTTCAATCAAAAAAAAAAAAAAGATACTGCGTATGTATTGTAAACCAATTTATTTACATAGATATAGATTTACAAACAGTTAGTGGATTTTTAGTTTATTGCTAATTTAAGATCAAAAGCCAAAAAAAAATTTTTATAGCTAAAATAAAAATATTTAAAATTTAATTTCCAATTTTTGGGTTAAATTTTGAATATAAAAAAAAAATTGTAAGAGACTTTTTTTGTAGGAAATTTTATTTTTTTTTAAAAAAGTCTTGATCAATTTTTTTGTAGCTCTGATCCTTTGTCCGAATTCTAATTAAATATAAAGTTTTTTCTTAATCTTTAAAATTGATTAAAAAAAATTTTTAATCTTTCGCGCCATTGTCCACTCAAAAAAAAAAAAAAAAAAAAA
>JZSA01000505.1:0-14557 GCA_000956155.1 Cotesia vestalis | reverse complement strand
ATACTGCGTATGTATTGTAAATGAATTTATTTGCATAGATATAGATATCCAAACAATTAGTGAATTTTTTATTTATTGCTCATTTGAGTGAAAAAAAAAATTTTGTAGCTAAAATAAAAATATTTAAAATTTAATTTCCAATTTTTCGGTCAAATTTTTGAAAGAAAAAAAAATTGTAAGATAATTTTTTAGAGGAAATTTAATTAACTATAAAAAAAGGTCTCTATCAATTTGTTCAAATCTAATATTTTACAAAAAATTTGAAAAATTAAAAAACCTATCAGGTTATGGGCCCAGTTCTAAACTTTTTTTTTTCTCCAAGTTGTTACAATAAATTAAATATAATTTTTTTTACCAAAGCCCATTTTTAGCAAGATTAACATGATTACACTCTATGACGAGTGACTTATTAATCCAAACCCAAGCGAAAAGTCCATATTAGAGGGCTGAAGACTATCGAGTAAACGTCTGTTCAATTGTTAATTCACCGGGTTCTTACATCCGGACTTACTGCACACTACTATTATGATTACGTCGTTATTTGTACAATGTGTATTAATCTCAGAAAATAGTCTGAATGAGAAAAGATACATCTCGCTCCATAATCCGTATAATAAGTAATAAGCACCGGGAACCGGGAGCATAATTATAAATATATTTATAGACTTTACGACTCATAAAAGATACCATCGCTGACTCTGACTGTCTCTCTTGCTTTCATATTTTAGTAATTACAATCGGAAATTACAGGGATATTTATTTGCGTATCAGCCGATCGATAGCATAAGCGTACTTTTCATTATTACGGTCATTTTTTTAATCTAAATTATTCTTTTAAATCTAAATACTTTTTTTTTTTTTCATTGCTAATTTTTTTTTTTAAGGCGCCAGTGTCTTCATTAGTGGTAGTAAAAATCGGTGAATGGACCCTAAGGGTTAGCCCGAAACTTTTGAGTTTTTAGGAGAGTATATATAAGAGAATGAAGATTAATATCTGACATGATTTTTATATCAGGGCTTCTTATGGAATGCTACTTTTGGGGGATGAAGAAAAATGTTCGAGTAAAAATTCTGGTTTTATTTAAATATTTTTTTATAAAGTTTTATGAAATTTACAAGGCCATTTTCGACATTTATTTTAATAAAGTTTTTTTTCAAACATTGAAAATTTTATAAATTAGATTTTTTTACATTTTATTGATTTTTTTTTTTTGATAGAAAAAATAGTTAAATTGTATTAAAAAAATTTTTTTTTGAAGCTAACATACAGTAAATTCAATTAAAAAATGTAAATAAAGAGAATTACTAAAGGTTATTTTTTTACGATAATTAGAAGCCTGAGAAATTAAAAATTGAAGTAACAAAATTCTGAAATTTTGATTTTTGCTTATATATTGATGAATTTTTAAGTTTTTGACGCGAAAAAAATTTTTTTAACTACCTAAAAATATTATTTTTGAAAATGTAAATAAAGAGGAGTCAAATGAACTGAAAAAAATTTTTTATGGTAATTAGAAGCTGAAGAAATAAGGATTAAAATTTGATAATCATCAAAACTTTATTTTTCGTATATATTTATGAATTTTTGAGATTTTAAAGGTAAAAAAAATTTTTCTAAGGATTGATAGGGACCAGTTTTAAAAATATTTATGTAGAGGAGTCAAATAAGCACAAGATTGATTTTTTATGACAATTAAAAGCCGAAAAATTAGCATTTGAAGTGTTAGAATGATCAAATTTTGAATTTTCGTATATGTTAATGAATTTTTGGGATTCTAAAGTGAAAAAAAATTTTTCCAAGGAT
Organism: Cotesia vestalis; assembly: GCA_000956155.1. Taxonomy (NCBI): domain Eukaryota; kingdom Metazoa; phylum Arthropoda; class Insecta; order Hymenoptera; family Braconidae; genus Cotesia; species Cotesia vestalis. Next base: position 12,753 of record JZSA01000505.1, on the reverse strand, counting down.
TGAAAGGCATTAATTTTGAAAATGTTTGTGTAGAGGAGTCGAATAAGCCCAAGATTGATTTTTTATGACAGTTAAAAGCCGAATAATTAGCGTTTGAAGTGTTGTAATGACCAAATTTCGATTTTTGCGATTTATTAATAAATTCTTGAGTTTTTTAATTTAAAAAAAATTTTTAGAACCAAAAAAGGTCATTCAAGGATATTAAAAAATTATTGACACTTTCTTACTCATCAAATAAGCTCGTCGTACCAAAAGTTACCTGTAAAAAAAAAAAAATACGAAACTCAGTGGTCCCTGTGCGTGTAAAGAAAATAAAAATTTCTTAAAAATAAGTTTAAGTAAGTACGATGTAGGAAGTAGAAAATAAAGTAAACCGGGTTTTACAACCTTACCTGTCACTCTAAGCACCTTACGATTTTTACGAGGTAGATATTGGTGACAGACCTTAAAATGGATTAAAAGTGCATGTCCGTTACCAAACGTACACTTGTATTCTTCTCGAGAGTACAGATAAATATAATAAACTAAAAGCCATATATTTCTGTTATTTACTTACGGTGGACCTTTCGGAGTTTGAGGCATTTAGTTGGCTTCAGCTATGACCTTCTTACAAACTTTGGGCCGGTGTAATATATGCATGTGCTGAGTCCTCTGTGAATTTGCTACGTCATACATGGAGGCTTTCTCAAAAATATTTCGACAATAGATGATATATCGCCAAGGGGCTTAAATTTAAGTATGTCGGGATTATTTTTTTTGTTAGTTTGGTTTTAAGTGCAAGTGTGTGGAGTTTTTGAACAATGGAAGAATTATAAAGATTTGATCGTCGTTGACTTTATATTTTTAAACTGATCTTGTTCGATAATTTCAACGCTTACAAATTTTAAAATTAAAAATTTAGAATTAATAAATTCATTTATGAAAAGCAATTTTCCAAATTTAATCATTGTAACGCAGTTCGAGTGGTACTAATTGTCGTATAAAATTGATCTTAGGTTCTTTTAACTCGATTGAGTTAATATTTTCACAATCAATGTCCATTAATCCTTAAAAAAATTTTTTATTCTCAATAAGCTTAAAATTTGTTCACATTAAGTAAAAATCAAAATTTGGACATAATGAAACTTCAAAGGCTACTTTTGGGGGTTCTACTGGTTGTAAAAAATTGATCTTTAGTTTTTTTGACTCATGAACATCTATATTTTCAAAATTGATATCTTGTAAGCCATAAAAAAATTTTTTACCTCAACAAATCCTTAAAAGTTTACTAAAACAAAGCAAAAATCAAAATTTTCATTATTTATTGAAATAACATGGAAAAAAAAATTTTTAAACTTTGGAATTTTATATCTCACTCTACAAGCAACTGATCAAAAAGTTTTGTATATGTTTTCTGTAGGAAATTTAATGTTCTATAAAAAAGGTCTCTTATAATTTTTTGATAGATTCACTTTTTCAAAAGTTATGACAACTTGAAGTTGGACGTATCTTTAATAGTCAGATTTATATATAAACATCTATCGGCCAAGAAATGAAAATCAATTTCTACATCCGTTCTAGTTGCCAACTTAGCGGTGACGATATCGAGGATAATTAAAAATAAAATTAGTGACTACATGGAAGGCATGAATGGCAAGATGTATGGAGGATATCTTAAATTATGCAACGGATGCTTTATGGATTTAGCGGTGGATAAAACCTTAAATAGTCGCGTCTGAGTAATGCATGTAAGCTCGTCTTCATCTGGTGGATAAGACATAAGACGATAGAAGCTGATTAAAAATTAAGATTCGATTTCTCCAAGAATCATAGATAGATAGATAATATATACCTAATTTGATAAGCTTCTAGTTAAATATTTATACGGACAAGGGTTTAATAATACATCGACTGTTTTCGAGTATTATCAATGAACGCTTACATCCATTCTGCTAATATGAGTGTCAATGGTAATTTGTATAAATGCATTCTAGTATGATTTTAATTTCCTGAGTGGAATTTTAAAAAAAGACTTATTGGAAAATTTTCAAGAGGTGAATGATTTCACATTGTGTTTTATATTTATCCGGTTGAAAATTTTTGTTAATGTTAATCTAATAGAAATAGAAATAAAAAATATATTTTTTCAACTGATAAATTTTAATGATTTAAAAAATTTATTTTAATTTAAAAAATTTGAAAATTTATAAAATACCAAAATTTTAATATTATAACACTTTAAAAGTTAATTTCTCGGGATCTAATTGTTGTAAAAAATATATACTGGACTTTTTAGACTCGTCTACATTCATTTTTTCACAATTGGCATCTTTTAGTTGACAAAAAATTTTTTTTTGCTCACAAAAAATTAAAAAACTCATTTATATGTCACAAAAAACCAAAATTTGGTCATTTTAGCACTTTAATTTCTAATTTTTTGGGTTCTAATAGCTGTAAAAATTTTTTTTTGCTTTTTTTTGATTCGTAAATTCATAAAGATTTTACAACTGAGGACTTTTAGTCCTTAAAAAATTTTTTTATGCTCCAAAAGCTGAAAAGTTCATTAAAATATAACAAAACTCAAAATGTGATCAGTGTAACATTTCAATTTTTGATTTCTTGGCTTCTAATTGACATAGAAAATAAATATTTGATTCTTTTGACTCGTTAACTTCTACATATTCATAACTGATGTCATTTAATTATTAGAAAAATTTTTTTCCGCTCCAAAAACTTAAAAATTCATTAAAATATAACAAAAATCAAAATTTGATCATTATGACACTTCAAATGTTAATTTCTCGGCTTCTAATTGTCATGAAAGATTATTTTTAGGTTCTTTAGACTGGTTTACACCTAGACATTTAAAAATAACGTCCTTTAGCTTTAGAAAAAATTTTTTTCCCTCAAAAAATTCAAAATCTATCAATTTAATCTTCAAAATTTGTTAATTGCCATAACAATCACTTCTTAAAAAAATTCTTCACTGTCGTTAATTAAAGCATCCCTTAAATCATGCAAATTATGCTCGAAAGTTTTTTCAAAGTCTAAAAATTCGCCCGTCCTGGATCGATTCATCACCGGGTCTCGAATGCCGACCAGTAAAAGACAAAAATTCGCGACAGAACTGGCAGCTAAAAAACTCGGCAAAGAAAAAGCCGTCATAAGAACAAGAATAAGTATAACATACTACGTCTAGAGTCGTTGAGGATAGAAGCGTCGAAATTGGTAAGAGTCGGAGTAAAAAAGTTAAAAATAAAAGAAGAAAGAATAAGAAAGGGTTGATGTTGATGTTGAATTTACTTTAGACATTAGGGTATAGGGTACGCCACGCTAATGACACACCACGAAGGTACCTCTGGGCCTCACTCCGTCTTAGCGGTCTCTTCTTAGAATTATATATTATATATTATCCTTTATCCTTTATCCTTTATTTCGCTCCTCTTCTCCTCGTTCCTGAAAATCTTACCAGTTATTCCTCTGCTGGTACTCGTCACTTTATGTTTCATAATTATTACTCCTTCGTACCTATTTTGCTTTTGCAAAGCCCATCTCCTCATTGCCTCTTACCACTGTTTTTTCTTCCATTTTTTTGTCTCTCTCATTTATAAATTTACAGTACTCATTTTTTTTCTTTAGTATTTGCGAGAGTTGGATTTTTCTTTTAAAAAATTGATAAATTTTTTTGTTTTTTAAATACTAACTTGTTCGAATTTGTATAAAAAAGATATATAACTGATAGGAGGATTTAGTTTTATTCAATAAGATTTAGTAATTTTCTACAAAAAAAAAGTCTAACAATTTTTTCTGATCTTCAATGTTTTGAAATTAAAAATTAATTGTAAAGATTGCGATAATTTTATCTATTTTTAAAAATTTTCAATTACAAATTGCAGCAAAAAAAATTATACAAAAGTCAATATAATTGTTTATATTAATATAATTTATTCAGAATAAAAAAATCATTTATTAAACTGTAAAAAATAATATTAATGAGTAAAAAATATTTTTTTCTCCCAAATAAATGACTAAAAATTTTATTACTAAATCAGTTTAGTTATCTGTACTAAATCCTTCTATCAGTGTACCTGAAAACTTATCATATATTCATTTTTATACTTTAATAAGATATATTAGTCAATTACGTTAATTAACTGTCATTAATTTGTGCGTAAATTTAATAGATAAGACCTTCTGCGCTCGTGTGTCTGCACACACCTTCTGCTCGTTTATATAAAACATAAATAATTAAAAAACTGTTACGTTAGCTGCACAGCAAATAATTTTTGCGTCATTGCATCATAAAATTTTGTTTTAAATATTCAACACTTTTTTTTGCTGTTGATTTAAGAGAATTAACACAAAAAAGTGTTAAATATTTACCACAAAATTTTTTAACGCAATATGATGTAAAAATTTTTACTGTGTATGATATTTTGTGAATAAAAAAAATTTTTTTTTAATTTTTGTGAAACATGAATGAGTTAACTGCATCCTCTATTACATCAGAAATAAAGAACATGTCCAAAGATAAACACATAGTAATTATTTAGTGGCGAGCTTTATGCTTTCTCCGAATACCTGACAGAACGAAGAACAGTAATCAGCAATTAACTGATACAATTTTTTCCCCTCAAACATATCCGCGATAATTCTGCACCTGACCAAAGAGCACCACCAAAATGTACCCAACATTAAGCCGAACAATTTTCACTGAAACGCAAAAAAAAAAAAACCTTTATTTTCCTTTTTTGTCGATCCCCATTCCGGTGAAGGTCGTGCAGCATAAAATACTTTTCAACAAGTACTTTGAGTCTTTTATGATGCCTTATTTTCGAGGATATATATATAAGGTGTCCTTTGTGTCGAGTGCGAGCCAATAAAAGATAAATAGAAAATACGTACCCGGGTAATCCCGTTCCGGGAATCTTGCTTTTAACTTGTCGTTAAATCTATACGGTACACTCGGTGACAAGTGTATGATCTGAAAAATTTACTGTTGTGTCGATTTTTTTTAGTTGACATTCTAAGAGGATTAGATAAAAATGAATAAGGAATTATTCGACGGAAAGTAGCTTCGGTGGACAGTATTTTCACATTTTTAGGGTAAAAAAAATGTTTTGATTTTGGTAGGAGTTTTTTTTTTGTCATTTTTGCAGTGTTTTTTTGTTGGAAAAAAATTTTTTTAAGATTGATAGAAGTCGGCAAATAAATATTTGAAACCTTTCAATGACCAAATTTGGACATAATATATTAAAAATCATCAAAAAGTAAAATATTAAAATAGTAAAATATGTGTAGAGTAAAAAAATAGATAAATAACACACTCTGTTAGTTTTGAAAGCAATAAATATCCTGAAGGAAAAGCATATATCGTAATTTATCGTTTGTTGACGGGCGTCGATCTTTGAAACCGCCTATAGAGAAACAACAATGACAAAATTTACCACACATGTCAATCGGCAGAGCACTTTGCAAGTAACATGGAGTAAAAGCATGATAATAATAATAATAAGTAAACTCAAGTTGTTTCCGTCATAGTCAGGTATGTGGGTATGAATAGAGTAATCTGAAAGAATCTTCCTTGTAAAAAGGATCACAGGTATGACGAGTGCAGTAAAGAGCCGTAAAGAGGGGAAGAACACCTTACCTTACTCTCCCGTACCCATTTATATATATATATATATACATTCATATACAACATATATTAATAAAAATAAAAGTGAGCACTTCGCTTTAGCTTAGGGCTTTCTTAAGAATATTTCAAGGGTATTGCACGACTCAGGTGCCCACGTATGCACCGACACCGCAGGAGACTCATTCTCGACCCTTAACACGACCTTTATGCTTATGTATTTCTTACATTATCTTCTTGTCATACAATTTAACACCACATGTTTCCGCATACAATCATTAAAAACAATTTAACACTTTTTTATTTTATTTAATTAATTTATTTTAACCCAGTGATTTATTTTATTAGTTTTGTCGTAAATTTTCAATTGAAAAAAAATTATTTCATTGAATTCTACGATGATCAATAAAAAAAATTTCATTTAACAAGTGCTAAAAATCAAAATTTGATCGTTGTAAAATTTTAAATGCTCATTTTTCGGCTTTTAATTGGTTTAAAAAATTAAGTTAGGACTTTTTTGATTTTTTTAATTAGATTTTGATCATCATTCCTAAATTTCTTACCCACCATCTCAAGCCCTCCTTTACACTTGCCTCTCCTCACTAATCTCTCCTAGATCGTCCGCGGAATCTCATTACAAATTCATAACCGTTTCTTGGCTTCACTCCGGGCTGAAAAAAAAAAATCTCAGCTCTGAAGAAACACCAAATACATTTAAAATTAATTACTCGCTGATGGAAACTGGAGAAGTGACCCCTGGAAAATTTTTATCGGTAATTATTTTTATATCGCTCCCGGGAGTAATTTTCCACGATCTCAAAATTAATAGCCTCCCATTAAATATAAATATTTCCACCAAAATAATATAATTCCGTACTCTATTAAATATTAATATTAATACCCGCTTATTATTACCACGGAAAAGTAAGCAGATTGCAATTGCCGACGGTTATTTATAATTATATTTTCCAATTTTTTTTTTTTTTTCCTTATCTTATCTCTAGTTAACCTCGTCGTTTGCGTTTAATCATCAGGATATTATATTATATGTAATTCCAATTCTGTCCGAGGTTGCAGTCCTAATAATTTTTTTTTTTTTATTTTCACCCCTTACTTCGAAATCTCGTTATTCTATAAATCATTTTTTTTTTATTTTTTAATCTGGCTGTCGTCACCTGGAAAATATTCGCCGTCCGTGCGCTCTGGAAGGACCGGGAGTAATTAACTGCTTAACGAAGTAAACACGCGGCCATCTTGTAAGCTCCGGGCAATAGTATATACTATTTTCTATAGCGTGCTCCGGATGCCTGGGTGGTGTTCCAGCCTCCAGCGACCGGCAACCGGCGATGACTAGTACGGATTCCGTCAGTACATTCACTTTTTTATTATTTTGTTTTTATTTATATTTAGTTATACTACTTCGAGTCGCTTTTCTCTTTCTTCAATAAGAGGACCCAATGAAAGACGCGCCTGCAAGTACGAGTTCTTTTTTTTATTGTGCTTTTTTTCACTTCAAATCGCGAGCATTTTATTTGCGATATTAACGCGATTCGCGACCGGCAACTCCGCCCTAGTTTTTTTTATTTTTTGGTTGAGACTTTTGTAGGGTGGGTATGGGAGTATTGTAAGTGTTTAATTGCAGAAAATTTTTTTAAGTAATGGAGAAAATCTATCTAGAATTTTATGGGAAAATTTTACACTTTTTTCGGAAAATTCAGAATTTTTAGTGTTAATTTAAGGAAAATTGGAATTTTTGGGCGGAAAAATTGTTTTAGAAAATACAGAAAATTCAATTTCCTATAAAAAAGGTTTCCATCAAATTTTTTGTATCTCTCATATTTTACCCAGAATTTGAGATTAAAAGTCAAAAACATTTTTTTACAGCCAAAATAAATTTAGTTAAAATTTGATTCAAAATTTTTGGGTTAAATTTTGAAAATACAAACAAATTGTAAGAGACTTTTTTTGTAGGAAATTTAATTCTGTGTACTAAAAAAATTACAATCAATTTTTTCGTATATTTTATTCAGACTTTGAAATTAAAAGCCAAAAACAAGTTTTTACAGCCAAAATTAAAGTAGTTAAATTTTGATTCAAAATTTTGGAAATATAGAAAAATTAATGAAGAAATTTTGTGTAAAAAAATAAATTTTTTACTGAAAAAGTTCTCATTAATTTTTCATTATCTTTTCCATTTTAACAAAAATTTTGGATCCAAAGTTAGAAATAAAATTTAGTAACTAAAATAAAAATTATTAAAAAAATAATTTCAAAATTTGGGGTTTAATTTTGATTAAAAAAAAATAATAAGAGACCTTATTTGTAAAAAATTGAATTTTTTTTTTTAAAAAGTTCTCATCAATTTTTTACCATCTCTGATATTTTAGCTCCAATTTCAATCAGAATAAAAATCGAGGACGAAATTTCTAAAATTCCGTACAATTTTTTCCTGCCAAATAATTGAATACAAGCCACGTGTGTGCAAATACTCGATTCCAAAGAAATCAGGTCTGTAGACATAAATAGTAGCTGAATATTTGCAAGGAGTTGGGAATAAAGGGGAGGGCTGCTGCCGCACAGGTCGAGGGGTCCGGGTCGCACGATCCTGGTTGATCTTTGCGCTCGTGCGATCTCTGCTCGGTGCTCGGGCCTAATCCTCCCTCTCGCTCTCGCTCTTGTTCATCATCAAAGTCATTACTTTGTCCGGGATTATTCATGTGTTATCAACCTTATTTTCACTTTCTGACATTTATTCTCTTTTTTTCCTTTCTTTGCATCCATTTATTATGCACTTTAAATTTTTAATAAATGCCTTCTGTACTCTATCAACCATTCTTGCAATTTAAAAAAACTTTAAATTTTTCTTCTTGAAATGAACAAAAAAAAAAAAAAAAAATAAATAATATACATATGATAGGCAACATGTGTGATTCGTCATATCCTTTAATAACAAGACCTTCTTGCGTATTTTCTCAAATATCCGTTTTATTTAAGAGGTGGGTGAGGGTTAATGTCTCGTCTCAGGCTGACGATAAACCTTCCTTGTGATCCGTCGGGTTACCCCTCTCAATAAAAATTTCTTTAAGACATAAATATAATGTGAACACAATTCAAGATCCACAATACTATACACGAGTAAGTGAGTCGTGCATCTCTCACAATTAGTCTAGATCTATTTTATTCTCAACTATATACAGTCGACTGTTTAAGAATTTATCGCCCGGCACCGCAGTATATTTACTATTATATATTAAGCTCACTATATTAAAAAAAAAAAAAAAGTCATAACTTAAAACAGAGATCATCGGATTTATTTTATGAAATTATTTTTTATCATAATAATTATAATACACAGAAAAAAAATTAACTTGAATCAAGTAAAAAATTTTATCTTCTTGATTTAAGTAGAAATTTTAATTAATTCAAAAATTTTTCGTTTTGATCCAAGACAATGAAACTCTTCAAAATTATTTTCTTGGTTTAAGAATTTTTCTCTTGATTCAAATTAATTTTTTTTATGTGTAATAATAACAATATTAACTAGCAACCTTGCAGTCACTTTGTGACTTCCGTGATTTGTGAACTATAAATTAATAAAATTTTCCTTTATTAAATAATGAATTTTGTTAAATTGCACTGTACATTCTTAAATATTGACGTTCTTAAAAATATAAGCTCATCCTGATGTTACACTTGTTAAGAGCTTTCATTTGAGTACCCACATGCATTTTGATATATATTTTCATATTTATACATATATGTAATATATATAAATATACGAAAAATTGATGTGGGTACTTAAATGAAAGGTTTTGATGAGTATAACATCGGGGTGAGTTTATATCTTTAAAAATGTCAATAGTTCACGAGATATAAGATGAACTTTGTAAATACTAATTATATTTTTCTGAAAATTTGACTTTGGAACATTGAACCTAATTTTCATTATTTTGTTTTAGTCTTTTTGATAAATCCTGACACAAAAAATTAAAAATAAAAAATTCTTCACATTAGTACGTTTAATTAAATCAAATTAATTACTCAAATTAATTTTTAGAATTTTGAAATAAGTAAATTATTACAGAGAGAATTTATAAAAATATGCTACTTTTAAAAACAAAAAAAAAAAAATTTATTATATCAAAATGAAAAAAGGTTAAATCAATTTTCCATCTCTAAATTTTCAAACAATGAAGAATTTTTCATTTCCACCAAAAAAATCCTAGTCGTGAATCCAACAAACGATTGAATCACTCAAAAATCCTCCACCCAAAATTTTTCACCCCGTGGTATCATCATAACCCCAGATAAATCCAAAGAAGCTCTGCAACAAAGATACGAACGTCAGGTCTATAACAAAAAAAGCAAACAAAATAAAAGTAGTTCGAATGATCGTGTCCGGCACTTTGTTTACAGCTTGTTGTTGGTTGTTGAAGATTGTTCCGCCAAGGAATTGAGATACCATTCACCTATAATACATTATAACTCTTCTTCTCCTTCTCCTCCTCCTCCTCCTCTTCCTTTTCATCTCTTTCTTCTTTTTCTTCCTCCCGATCTTTCTTCTCATAGCAGGCTCAGAACACCACAAAGTACAAACTACTCATACATACTCTTACTTAAACACCGTTGGTTGTTCGTTCATCTGTTGGAACATTAACAGCGGCATGCATTCCTGGATAGGATTATAGGATGGTGCATTGCCCCGCGCACCACCCGTCACGATTTACCGGGGATTTAGAGTGACGAGAGACACGACTAGAACAATCACAATCGAAAATACCGTGCGATCATGCCTAATACACAGTACCAACACTAAACACCATCTTCTTTTTCTTCTTCAATCATTCGCTATATTTGTTAATATTTATTCATTCTTTTCTTGCTTATCCACATAACACGGTCATGCTTATTGTTCTTCTGAGCATCTAACACTAGACCATTCGGTGGTTCCTACATCATATCAATGCACGACAAATAAACGTGACTACGTAATCGGCGAGGGTGCCAGACGCCCTGGAAAAGGTCACAAGACCTACTACCATAATATATATACATAATATACTGGTAGATAGTCAACCGCGGATGAAATACTCGCGATCTTTTGCTACAGATGATATATGTGATATGTATTATATATATACTTCTCTGTACTCAATCAAAAATTACCTAATATTTCAATATTTCACGAATTACTTCTCTTGACATTACACAGATCTTTTACCTTATTATTTTCTTGTTATGTATACTTACTTATTCTTCTATACTTTTATAGATACACTGACAAAAGTACTAAAGTGATTTAGTAACAAAATTTTTAAGTATTTTATGCTGCACGACCTTCATCGGAATGGGGATCGACAAAAAAGGAAAATAAAGGTTTTTTTTTTTGCGTTTCAGTGAAAATTGTTCGGCTTAATGTTGGGTACATTTTGGTGGTGCTCTTTGGTCAGGTGCAGAATTATCGCGGATATGTTTGAGGGGAAAAAATTGTATCAGTTAATTGCTGATTACTGTTCTTCGTTCTGTCAGGTATTCGGAGAAAGCATAAAGCTCGCCACTAAATAATAAACTACTATGTGTTTATCTTTGGACATGTTCTTTATTTCTGATGTAATAGAGGATGCAGTTAACTCATTCATGTTTCACAAAAATTAAAAAAAAATTTTTTTTATTCACAAAATATCATACACAGTAAAAATTTTTACATCATATTGCGTTAAAAAATTTTGTGGTAAATATTTAACACTTTTTTGTGTTAATTCTCTTAAATCAACAGCAAAAAAAAGTGTTGAATATTTAAAACAAAATTTTATGATGCAATGACGCAAAAATTATTTGCTGTGCAGCTAACGTAACAGTTTTTTAATTATTTATGTTTTATATAAACGAGCAGAAGGTGTGTGCAGACACACGAGCGCAGAAGGTCTTATCTATTAAATTTACGCACAAATTAATGACAGTTAATTAACGTAATTGACTAATATATCTTATTAAAGTGTAAAAATGAATATATGATAAGTTTTCAGGTACACTGATAGAAGGATTTAGTACAGATAACTAAACTGATTTAGTAATAAAATTTTTAGTCATTTATTTGGGAGAAAAAAATATTTTTTACTCATTAATATTATTTTTTACAGTTTAATAAATGATTTTTTTATTCTGAATAAATTATGTTAATATAAACAATTATATTGACTTTTGTATAATTTTTTTTGCTGCAATTTGTAATTAAAAATTTTTAAAAATAGATAAAATTATCGCAATCTTTATAATTAATTTTTAATTTCAAAATATTGGGTTAAACATTGAAGATATGAAAAAATTGTAAGAGACTTTTTTTGTAGAAAATTAAATTTTTTACAAAAAAGGTCTTTTTTGATTTTGTTGTATCTTTCATATTTTAGCTAGAATTATAAATCAATTATTGAAAATTTAATTCCAAAATTGTGGATTAAATATTTAAAAATTTTATTTTCTGCACCGATAGAATAAAAATTGTTACTAATAATAAAAACAACCAATAATTCTAATACACAAAAAAAAATTTACAATATTAAACAATAAATGAAATAAAAGTCGCAATCAACAAAGTGTTGATTGTCTGTTAGCGCTTGGTCCGAATCACTTGTGACACCGGGAGATTGTGATTCCCGTCCTCTCATTGTCCTTGGCGACAGTCGAGCACAAAGTGAGAGCGTTTCTTCTCGGTCAAGAGGGAGCAAGACGCGGAACAAACCAAAGCTATCCGGGAAAATAAACCCAACAAAAAACGGAAAAAAGGTAAACAAAAATAGAGGAAATCCTCGAAATAAAACGGGAGTAGAGGTAAAGATGAGGATGATAGAATATATATATAGCGAGGGTGGGTTTTTGTCGTTCCATCACATCCGGTCATCTGTCCTACACCGGTTTCTTTATGCCTGGAGCGTGTTTGCTCGAGTACATTATCGACAAACTATTTGTCAATCCCTCTCAACTTGTTTCATTTTTTTTCAATGCTTAAACAACAACGTGTTTACTCTTTGCTCCTTCTTCTTCAACTTCCATCTAGGTTTGGTCCTTTCTCCACATTTGCTTTGCCTTCTTAGCTTCTTATTCTCCAGGAAAAAAAAAAAAAAAAAAAAAAAAAAAAAAAT
>JZSA01000502.1:0-10784 GCA_000956155.1 Cotesia vestalis | reverse complement strand
GTCCTAAAGTTGTCATAAAAGTCTCATAAAATTGTCCTAAAGTTGTCATAAAAGTATCGTGAAATTCATAAAAATGTCCTACAATTCTCATAAAAGTATTATAAAATTCATAAAGGCATCTTAAAATTCTCATTAAAATTTTCTAAAATGATCATAAACGTACTTTTTACAACATTTTTTTTTTTGAGTAAGAGCGACAATATTTTTCGAAAATCCAAATTTTATTTCGGCTTGGTGTCATAAAAGTGTCCTAAATTGTGTCACGTTTAGGATCATAAGCTTATGACTCTTTTATGACAATTTTTTTTTACACATCTTCTTAAGAAGAAGAAAAAGGAAGAAATTTGAGTTTTTGATTTATTTTTTGTCATTTCAGATGCTGACTTGCGGATCGATGATGAAACTTTTCATATATCGAATGATGAAACTATGTCGACGTCCCTTTTGGCACGACTGGAAGAGCTGTCGTTTGTTGAAGAACGGATTTTACGCACAATTAAATTAGAAAGGGGCCATGGAGGTAGTATTGGGTTGCAAGTTACTGAAGGTAATGACGGAGGTGTTTATGTTCAAGCTATTTCTGTTGGTGGGTCTGCTGATATGGCTGGAAATATTAATAAAGGTAATTATTTTGATAAAAAAAGAATGTTACATTACACACATACACTGAAAAAAAAATTAACTTGAATCCAGAGAAAAATTCTTGAACCGAAAAAATAATTTTGAAGAGTTTCATTGTCTTGCATCAAGACCAAAAATTCTTCAATTAAGTAAAATTTACTTAAACCAAGAAAAATTTCTTAGTTTAAGAATTTTTTTTACTCAAATTAAGAAGATTAAATTTTTTTTAATTATTTACTTGATTTAAGTAAATTTTTTTTTTCTGTGTACAAACTCGATTTTTGCCAAACGGGGTAAAACTAATAATCTCCCGATTTTTGAAAATTTTCGATTTTTTTAGCGCCAAGTTTGAATTTCATTTGTAAAAAACTTGAAAAACTATGAGTTTAATTTAAGAAAAAATTTTTTTTTAGTTCTAATTTAATAAATGAAAAATAATAAAAAGATTATGACATTAAAGTTAGCACTCATTAGAAAATTTTTTAATTTTTTTTTTTTTAAATTTGTTCAAAAAAATCATTTAAAAAAATTCTATTTTTTATTTTTTAAAATTTCTTCATTATTTATTTATTATAAGAATTTTAAAATTATTAAATATATAGTGTTACATATGACATGAGGGTGTATAATAAAAATTCTGTTTTTTTTTTTTAAGTCCAAAAAAATTTTTAATTTTAAGAAAAAATTTTTTTTTTTTGCATTTTTTCACTTTTTATACAAAAATACATTAATTCCCAAAAAAAATTTTTTATACGCCCTTATGGCTCCCGGGACCCAAAAAAAAAGTTTTTTTTTTTGGAATACACTTTTATGGCATCTGAGGTGGGTCCCGGGAGCCATAAGGGCGTATAAAATTTTTTTTTAGCATTTAGTATTATTAAACAATCAATTCTTCAAAAATGTCAAATTTTTTACAACAAAATAAAATTATTAAAAATAAAAATAATTTTCAGGTGATCGAATCGTAGCAATAAATGGACATAGTCTACTTAATTTTCGTTACGAAGATGCATTGAAGCTGCTTCAAAATAGTTCTTGCCACACGATTGAATTGGTCTTATCACAAATAATTAACCACAGTAATTACAGTGAAAATTATTCTTGTAATCAAGATAATATAAAGACCACTCGAAATCAACTGCAAAGTACAATTAATGATAAATCAGATAATTCATTAGACACACAAACAACTTCTAGTTTGACATCAAGATGGTTAGCGCCGTCTAAATCATGTGATCCTACGGCGTCAGTTCAGAATACTTCTAGCGCGTACAGCAGTGCTGCTTCTAGTACAATGGGCAATTATGATGCTAAAAATTTTTATAATATTGATGGAATTTCGAGGAATGGAATTAACTCTGCTAGCATACTGATTAATATTGAAGACTTGGATATAAGTTCATCCAGTCATCAAGTTTTTATATAGATCAGGTAAGATTATTTTTTTACACACTTCAAATTTAATTATTAGGGGAGGAGGGGGTCAATTGAGCCAAAAAAAGTTTAGCAATTTTTTTATAATTAAATTAAAACTAAATATTAACTTTTTTTCTTTTAGAAAGGTAGTTTGTTAAGTCTACTATCATTATCAATTCATAAATTAGACAATAAATGATGAGAATTTTTTTAAAATTATTAATTTACGCAAATGCGTCAAATGGCTCAATTGACCCCCGCTCGGGAGCAATTGAGCCACTGCTTGGGGTCAATTGAACCATCAGTATTTTAAGTATGAAATCGAACTTTCAATAAATAATATATTAATTATTAATATTGCACATTTTCAATCAACAATTCATACTTTATATAATACTCAAAAAGTGTAAATTTTATTAAATAATTTCTTACCAGCCGAAAAAAAATTTTGCATACCTAAAAATACAAAAGTCTCAACTTTTTAAAATTTATTGATTGTAATGATTTCAAATTTTGATCATGTATGAGTTAGACACATTAGAATTTAATTCTAAGAGGATAGAGCATTTTTTCAATTTTTTCGATTTTTTAAGTCGAGTGGCTCAATTGACCCCTTTCTCCCCTAAATAAAAATTAACCACTTGAGAGTTTACTAAATTCTTATTTTATTTATTTTTTCTTTTTGTTTGCTTAAGTGTCTGTTAACTTTCAAACTGTCGGTACTATAAAAGTTTTTATTGATAATAAAATTGTCAAGAATTTAATTATCTAAAAAAAGAAGAAAAGATTCTCGATAAATTTATCAGATTTCTCGGATATAAATAGAAATATAGTTTTAAGATATTCTTTTTTTGAGTAAAGAGTAGAAAAGTTTTCTAAAAAGTATAATTTTATCTCAACTAGAACACTTGTAACTTTAGAACTATCGGTTTTATTAAAAATTCATTAAATTTAAATTTAAATAAAATTCAATCGTCAATTTTTCTTAGAATTTTTTTTTTTTTATTTAAAAATAGTTACAATTTAATATTCTAGATTTTAAAATTGAATTATAAGATAAAAGCCCTATTTAATTACTAAAATCTGTTTTTTATTTTGACCATCAGTTTACTCGGAAAAAAAATCTTTTCTTTTTTAATAAATGTTTAAAACAATTAATGCTTTTCTTCATTTTTTTTTTTTTTTATTTTTTAAATAGTTTCTTTATAGAAGCTAAGATCCTCAAAAGTTACAATTTGTCCAATTTAAGTTATTTTTTATTACAATGAGAAAAAAAAATTAAATGTCTAATTACAGGAAAAAAATTAAAAAAAAAAAAAATTTAATAATTAAATAAAAAATAAAACTATCTATAAAAAAATTCTTTCTCTCAATGGCTAATATTTTATGAAGATTAAATTAGCTGAGATCTAAAAATTTTTCTAATTGTTTTTTTATTGAAAAAATTGAAAAAAAAATTTCACATGGAGAAAATTTGAAAAATTAAGGCAAAAGCCTTAAATTAAATTATTTAAGTAAAAACAATGATTGAGGTGTCCTATAAAAGAAAAGTTGACAATATCGATTTGAAAGACGATAAAAAAATTCAAATATTCATGATCACTCTCATAGTGTCAATAATGGGGGCTTTTACCTTAAATTTAAAAAAAAAAAAAAAAAAAAAAAAAAAAAAAAAAAAAAAAAAAGCGCATCTTCAATACTTTCACGAAACTATTTATCTAACAAAAGTTCTTTATATGCATTAAAAAATACTTCGAACACCTTGACTTTAAAAAAAACTTTGAACAAAGCACGTCTCTTTAAAAACTTTTAAGATTTAATTTTTTACTTTTTTTATTCTAAAATTCTAAGCTTTTGACTATATTGATCTAAACGAAGTTCGTAGGATATTTGTAGAAAATGTCAAAGTTTCATATGGAAGAAAGAAAAAAGAAATTAAAAATTTTTATCATTGAGAAATTCGGAGTTTTTTTGGAAAATCTAAAAAATAACGAGGAAGATAGGTTTGAATAATTTTTTTCTATTTTTTCCTAAAAAGAACATTTAATAAAAAAAATTTTAAAAAAAAAAAACGTCCCGATAAGTCAATTTTTGAAAAAGTTATGGCAATTTAAGCCATACCGTCCATAATCTGTTGGATTTTTAATTTTTTTCGAAATGTAAAGCAAAATTTTAAAAAAATTTCCTCTAATTTTTTTATCACAAACCGACTGTATATCACTGTTTTACTTTTAAATTATCTGAAATTGCTCGGATGAGAAAATTGTTATGTAAATTTGTAATTATTAAATTAAGTTAGGGGTGGAGGGGGTCAATTGAGCCAAAAAAAGTTTAGCAATTTTTTTTATAATTAAATTAAAACTAAATATTAACTTTTTTTCTCTTAGAAAGGTAGTTTGTTAAGTCTACTATCATTATCAATTCATAAATTAGACAATAAATAATGAGAATTTTTTTAAATTATTAATTTACGCAAATGCGTCAAATGGCTCAATTGACCCCCGCTCGGGAGCAATTGAGCCACTGCTTGGGGTCAATTGAACCATCAGTATTTTAAGTATGAAATCGAACTTTCAATAAATAATATATTAATTATTAATATTGCACATTTTCAATCAACAATTCATACTTTATATAATACTCAAAAAGTGTAAATTTTATTAAATAATTTCTTACCAGCCGAAAAAAAATTTTGCATACCTAAAAATACAAAAGTCTCAACTTTTTAAAATTTATTGATTGTAATGATTTCAAATTTTGATCATGTATGAGTTAGACACATTAGAATTTAATTCTAAGAGGATAGAGCATTTTTTCAATTTTTTCGATTTTTTAAGTCGAGTGGCTCAATTGACCCCTTTCTCCCCTAAATAAAAATTAACCACTTGAGAGTTTACTAAATTCTTATTTTATTTATTTTTTCTTTTTGTTTGCTTAAGTGTCTGTTAACTTTCAAACTGTCGGTACTATAAAAGTTTTTATTGATAATAAAATTGTCAAGAATTTAATTATCTAAAAAAAGAAGAAAAGATTCTCGATAAATTTATCAGATTTCTCGGATATAAATAGAAATATAGTTTTAAGATATTCTTTTTTTGAGTAAAGAGTAGAAAAGTTTTCTAAAAAGTATAATTTTATCTCAACTAGAACACTTGTAACTTTAGAACTATCGGTTTTATTAAAAATTCATTAAATTTAAATTTAAATAAAATTCAATCGTCAATTTTTCTTAGAATTTTTTTTTTTTTATTTAAAAATAGTTACAATTTAATATTCTAGATTTTAAAATTGAATTATAAGATAAAAGCCCTATTTAATTACTAAAATCTGTTTTTTATTTTGACCATCAGTTTACTCGGAAAAAAAATCTTTTCTTTTTTAATAAATGTTTAAAACAATTAATGCATTTCTTCATTTTTTTTTTTTTTTATTTTTTAAATAGTTTCTTTATAGAAGCTAAGATCCTCAAAAGTTACAATTTGTCCAATTTAAGTTATTTTTTATTACAATGAGAAAAAAAAATTAAATGTCTAATTACAGGAAAAAAATTAAAAAAAAAAAAAATTTAATAATTAAATAAAAAATAAAACTATCTATAAAAAAATTCTTTCTCTCAATGGCTAATATTTTATGAAGATTAAATTAGCTGAGATCTAAAAATTTTTCTAATTGTTTTTTTATTGAAAAAATTGAAAAAAAAATTTCACATGGAGAAAATTTGAAAAATTAAGGCAAAAGCCTTAAATTAAATTATTTAAGTAAAAACAATGATTGAGGTGTCCTATAAAAGAAAAGTTGACAATATCGATTTGAAAGACGATAAAAAAATTCAAATATTCATGATCACTCTCATAGTGTCAATAATGGGGGCTTTTACCTTAAATTTAAAAAAAAAAAAAAAAAAAAAAAAAAAAAAAAAAAAGCGCATCTTCAATACTTTCACGAAACTATTTATCTAACAAAAGTTCTTTATATGCATTAAAAAATACTTCGAACACCTTGACTTTAAAAAAAACTTTGAACAAAGCACGTCTCTTTAAAAACTTTTAAGATTTAATTTTTTACTTTTTTTATTCTAAAATTCTAAGCTTTTGACTATATTGATCTAAACGAAGTTCGTCTATACTCTATAACACTCTTTGGCTTATATGACTTATTGCGATCATCTCATGACTAAACCTGTAAATATTAACTATCTATCGACAAACTTTTGAAATAAACGAATTGTAAAGAGACAAGAAAATTTAAGTAAAAATCTGTTATTTTTTTTTTTTGAGTCTCGAGTGAAAAAATTTTAGATTTTGATGTTTTAAGAAGTCGCTTCAAATTTTTTTTTCAATTTCAAAAATCGAATTTGTTTTTTTTTTTAATTTTTTTTTTTAATTTTTAAAAAATTAAAAAAAAATTTTTTTTTTTATTTTTTTAAAAAAATTTTTTTATTATTTTTTAAAAAAATTATTTTTTTAATTTTTTTAAAAAATTATTTTTTTTATTTTTTTTCTTGTCACGGTATAATTTTATAAACCAAAAAAAAAAAAAATTAAGTTTCTGAAAGTTTTACCTTAAATCCAATGGATAATTTATTTGATCAATTTTTTTTTCAAACATTAATATTAATAATAATTACACTTTAAATTTATTTAATTTCATTGTTTAATTTCGAGATCTTTTGCATTAATTAATTTTAGTAACAAAAATTTTAATTAAATTTTAAAAAAGTCGCATTTAGATAATATAATAAAATCCAACTGAAGATATATTTCTTTAGTAAAATTGCGGACTTTTTAAATTCTTGAAATTATTAATATAAAAAAAAAAAATTAGTCTTAAATTCTTTATCTGTGTGTAAATAAATTTGTAAATTATTTTTTCTGAAGAAAAAATTCAAAGATTTAGTAAAATTATTATGAAAAAAAAAATTGTAAATTAAACATTGATTGTTTTCACTAAAATAAAAATTTTAAAGATTTTTAATGATCTCTAAAAGCACGTTAAAATGATTAAACATGAAATGATGGTTCGCTAAATTAAGCTCACTAAAAATTAAACGCCATCGATTTCAATAATAATAACATAATGAACGTAATTACATGATGGATAAAAATACTTGATTTATGAGAGTAGAATATTAAAATTTTAGTTAAAGCTTGGGGTTGGATACCATTCTTGCGGTCTTTGAAAGTTAAATTATCTATCGACTGAAAATATCTACCAAGATAAAAATCCACAAACTCATTAATCTTTTCAAAGCTTCTTTAGGAAATTTAATACTCTTCAATTTGACGTAATCAAAAAGCCTGTGCGATGATTTGCCGCGGAGTTATCATCAGTCAAAGCAAAAAAGTACTTTTTCACTTTGACAATCAATAACTCTGGAAATAATTATCGTATAGAAAATCGAAGGACGGTTTTGAAAACTACATGATATTCTCTATGAGATACCGTGAATAGCTTTTGTCAAAAAAATTTTTTTTGAATTGAAAACTTTAACTGAAAAAACGACAAAAATTCGCATAATTAAGGATTTTTGGATAACTTGGTATAACTTTGGATAAAATGGATGAACAAAGGATTTCGTCGGTAATTTTTCAACCTCCAAGTGTCCCCTAAAATCCCTAAAAAATTCAAAGCGCTGCGATTTTTTTTTTCATAGTGCCCCGAAGCTTCAAAATCTTTGTTTTTGCAAAAATCACCATTATGAGCAATTTTTCGATTTTTATTCATTTTTTCAATGAAAAAAATTTTTTTTTCTCAAAAATCTTAACTTTTTCAATCAAAGAGATTAATTTTTCAAGAAATTTGAAAAAAAAAATTTTCAATTTTTTTTCAAAAATTTTTTTTTTTGATTTTTTTTTTCGGCTTTTATTCACACAACATTTGAAGAAAATATCTTAGAAGTCTACATAATTTTTTACAAGAGTATTTTCTCAAGACATATCTTCTTAAAAATTAAAATTTAATAAAATTGTATTTTTAAATTAAAAAAAAATTAAGGATTGTTAAAAAAAAGTTATTTTTATTTTCAACTATTATTTAACATAAAATAATTAATACTTGAAATAAATTTATAGACTAAAAAAATGTAATATTAATTCAAACCTTTCAACTCAAGTATTTCTAATTAAATTAAATTACCATTATCTACTTAGTCAAACCTGAACTATCGATTTGACATTATTTTCTATTATACTATAACTAAACCCAGGAGTTCAAGGGTGAAGAGGGTGATTAAATGAATTTGTATGGAATCCTCGTCAGTAACTTACGAGCCGTGGTATCTCTTACTTTAACTTGCCGCTCTAGTCGTCGTCGTATCCATCACTAAAAAAATAAATAATTAATTCTGTAATTAAAAATAAAAAATAATCCAACGCTTTTATTTACTACCAGAGACTATGAAAGTGTGATGGAGCATTCAGAAATGAATAGAGACTCCCCTAAATCTAACTTTACAAAATTTCACGCTAAAAAAACCAATAATAATAATAATACAAGTGAAGAAACTACATGTTTTACAATTACAGCCAGTAATTTACCTTTTGCGACATTTAAAAGAGAACTGACTAATGAAAATTTTCCATTAAATAAAAATAATTCTTTTGATTTTGATCAAGACAAAAATAAATTTTTCACGGATTTAAAAATAAAAAATTCCGATAATAAATCAAAAGAAAATGATGAAAAAAAAATAATAAAAAATTTAAATAGAATTGATGAAAAAACTCCAAATCAAATGAAAAATGATTTATTAAATGAGCTTGTTACTAATTTTAATGATTTAAAATTAAAAAAAATTTCTATTACAAATCAGGTCACTGATAAAAATAATAGTGACAAGAAAGTGATGGTAGAAAATATAAATAATGATTATAGTAATAATAGTAATAAAAATAATAATAATAATAATAATAATAATAATAATAATAATGGTATTGACAATAATATTATTGAAAAGACATATAAATTACGACGTAAAAAATCTGGTAGAATTAGTCACAATTATGGAATAAATGACCAGATTAATAATTCTAAAAAAAATAATAATAATAATAATAATTTTAGAAATGAAAATAGTGATATTGCTTCAGATTCGTGTGTAGAAAAAGATATTAAAATAAATATGAATGATAAAAAAATAGTAGTTGAAATTGAGCATACATTGGTTAAGAAATGTAGTAGAAGTGTGATTGATTATAAAATTGATGGTGGTAAAAATTTTAGTTCAGATGAATTTAATCTGAAGCCAATGACGGCGGGGTCTTGTTTGAGAAACTCATCGTCAATAAGTCAAAGTTGTCACAAAAAAGTTAAATTCAATGGCAATAAAACGACGGGTGCTAATAAGTTTAAAAAAATAAAGCGTCGAGCTCCACAACGACCTTTCAGTACTGGTAAAGGAGCTATTGAGTGTACCGTGTGTGACAATCAAGAGGAAAAGGAGGATTTTGGGAAATTTGATGATACTGATTTGGGAAAAATTAGACGATTGACTAGTGAGGTATATTTATTTTTTTTTTTTTGTAAAATTATTTTTAAAATGGCGCAGTTTAGATTTTATTTAGGCAAAATATCAAGAGAATTAAATAATTCGAAGTATTTAAAAGATAAAGTAATTAAAATAATTTTAAGTTGGTATTTAAAACAATTAATGTTAAACAAGCAATTAAATAATTACTTTTGTTAAATTGCATTGTACTTTCTTAATTATTGGAGTTTTTAATGATATAAGCTCATCCCGATGTTACATTCATCAAGAGCTTTCATTTGAGTACCTACATGCATTTGTGATATATTTTTCATATATACATTTATATAATATATATAAATATATAAAATATATGAAAAATTGATGTAGGTACTCAAATGAAAGGTCTCGATGAGTGAAATGTCAGGGTGAGCTTATATCTTTAAAATTGTCAATATTTCTTCAGAAATTTGTTAAATTGTACTGTACTTTCTTAAATATTGACGTTCTTGAAGATATAAGCTCATCTCAATGTTACACTCATCAAGAGCTTTTATTTGAATACCTACATGCATTTTGATATATATTTTTCATATATACATATATGTAATATATATAAATACATAAAATATATGAAAAATTGATGTGGGTACTCAAATGAAAGGTCTTGATGAGTGTAACATCGGGATGAGCTTATATTTTAAAAAATGTCATTAGTTCAGAAGATACAAGGTCAATCTTACAAAATCGACTAAAAATTTCATTGTTTTTTTATCATAAAAATGAAAAGTATCAAAATTTTTCAAAATTCTTACATTTAATTTTTAAATATTTTTTATTAAACGAAATTTTTTTTTTTTCTATTTAAACTTTTTAATTATGAAAATTATTTTAATTAATTTTTTTTTTTTATTTAAGTTGTTTATTGTCGCTATGTAACTTCTAATTTTAATTATTTGACTAGAAATAACAAAATTTAATTTTTTAAAAACAAATCATTTTTGTTTTAATTTAAATTATTTTTAACAAACTCAAAGCTAGTATATCATTATTTACTTACTAATATTAAGATCCAAGAAGATAAACCGATTATAGGGTCACTTAATAATTCATATCCAAAGTCAAAGTATTAAACTTTATTGAGAAGACTATATATATATATAAGTCATAAATTAGAAGATAGATTTCCGCTAGAGTTATTAATTAATTTCATCAAATATTCCACTATTGATCTATTAAATCCTAAGAAAAAAATCTAAAATTTATAATCTAAAAAAAAAAA
>JZSA01000500.1:0-10484 GCA_000956155.1 Cotesia vestalis | reverse complement strand
TACCCACATGCATTTTCATATATTTTTCATATATATACATATACATAATATATATAAATATATGAAAAATTGATGTGGGTACTCAAATGAAAGCTCTTGATGAGTGTAACATCAGGATGCGCTTATATCTTTAAAAATGTCAATAATTCACAAGATACAAGGCCATTTCTCATTTATGTAATTATCTTTAAAAACAAACTAGTTCTAGAAAATTATTTTTAAAAAACTAAATTTATAATTTCTTATAGTTTTTTAAGATCAAATTTTTTAAATAATATTTTTAGACGTCTTTTAATTTCAGTGTCATTTTTTCTACTTACAATTATTAAAATATCTGTGCATTAGTGTCTAAATTTTAAATAAAGTTTTTTATAATATATAATGATACTGAAATTGAGAGACATATAATAATTGTTAAAATTTTTTTAACAAATAAATTATAGCAAAAAAAAATTATTTATAAAAGTTAAATCTTCAGAAAGCTCAAAAAAATTGTAAATGCAATTGTTTAAAAATAATTTTTTATACCTAATTTATTTTCAAAGAAAAATAAAAAAAATTTTTAAGTTTCTAATAATTATTCTGAAGTAAAAAGTGAATTTATTTCTGATAGTTGATAGTGTAGAAAATATACTTTCCTACTTCAATATAATCTTCAATAAAAAATCCTCTTGATGATTCAATACAGCTGAATATTTTTACACAATAATAATAGTAGTAGCACTGATGAGTGTTGCTTAATCCAGCTGTGCCACAAACGCATAGTTTTTATGTACATATGTAAAACAATGTAAGTAATCCTATAAACAAATTTAAAATTTTTAACAAAGTATTACTTCATTATTAAATCATTATTAAATCATTTTAATTTATTAGAAAAAAATGGATCCTTCAATAATAATAGCTGCAGTAGTATTAATCGCAGTTGTTGCAATGCTTCTGCTTACTACGGTCACTTATAACGCCCATGAACAACCTAGTGCGCCTTCTGACGATCCTGAGTGTCCACTTGAAAATTTACAACAACCTGATCCTGATCAAAGACAACGACCTCAGGAAAGAAGACAACAAGTTGTCATAAATCAATGCAATCATCCACCGCCGGGTAATTAATTAATTTTAAATGAAAATTAAATTAGCCAAAATTTAAAAAATTAAAAAAATTTTTTTTTTTATTGAAAAAATGATTAAAAAAAATTTTTTTTTAAATTCACTTGTAAAAAATTTTAAAAACTGTGAGCGCAATTTAAAAAAATTTTTTTTTGTTCTAATTTAATTATTAAAAAAAAAAATTTTTGAATTTTAATCGTCATCTCACTTTAGTATCATTAATTTTAATTTTATTTAACAAAAAAAATTTGTTAAAAAAAAAAATCTATTTTAAAAATTGCATTTTTAGTTTTTCAAAATTTCTACAATTTTTTTTCTCATTTTTTTTTTATACTATTTATTTGTTGCAAAAATTCTAAAAATTATTAAGCATCTATTAAATTAATTCTCATCAATTTTGTATAATTATTTAACAATTAAATTGTTATGAAAGAAATTCAACATGAAGAAATAAAAAAAAAATTGTAATATTAAATTTATTAATCACAATTAAATTGTAATGAAAAAAATTCAACATTTTTAAAAAGAAATTTTGAAAAATTATGGCATTAAATTTTTGATTTTATTTAAAAACAAATTTGTTATAAAAAATTGCATTTTTAATTTAGAAAAATTTTTTTAAATTCAAAAATTCTAAAAATTATTAAGTATCTATTAAATTAATTTTCATCCATTTTAAAGATTTTTTTAACAATTAAATTGTAATGAAAAATATTGAAGATGAAGAAATTAAAAAAAATTATAATATTAAATGTATTATTCACAATTAAATTGTAATGAAAAAAATTCAACATTTTTAAAAAGAAATTTTGAAAAATTATGGCATTAAATTTTTGATTTTATTTAAAAACAAATTTGTTATAAAAAATTGCATTTTTAATTTAGAAAAATTTTTTTAAATTCAAAAATTCTAAAAATTATTAAGTATCTATTAAATTAATTTTCATCCATTTTAAAGATTTTTTTAACAATTAAATTGTAATGAAAAATATTGAAGATGAAGAAATTAAAAAAAATTATAATATTAAATGTATTATTCACAATTAAATTGTAATGAAAAAAATTCAACATTTTTAAAAAGAAATTTTGAAAAATTATGGCATTAAATTTTTGATTTTATTTAAAAACAAATTTGTTATAAAAAATTGCATTTTTAATTTAGAAAAATTTTTTTAAATTCAAAAATTCTAAAAATTATTAAGTATCTATTAAATTAATTTTCATCCATTTTAAAGATTTTTTTAACAATTAAATTGTAATGAAAAATATTGAAGATGAAGAAATTAAAAAAAATTATAATATTAAATGTATTATTCACAATTAAATTGTAATGAAAAAAATTCAACATTTTTAAAAAGAAATTTTGAAAAATTATGGCATTAAATTTTTGATTTTATTTAAAAACAAATTTGTTATAAAAAATTGCATTTTTAATTTAGAAAAATTTTTTTAAATTCAAAAATTCTAAAAATTATTAAGTATCTATTAAATTAATTTTCATCCATTTTAAAGATTTTTTTAACAATTAAATTGTAATGAAAAATATTGAAGATGAAGAAATTAAAAAAAATTATAATATTAAATGTATTATTCACAATTAAATTGTAATGAAAAAAATTCAACATTTTTAAAAAGAAATTTTGAAAAATTATGGCATTAAATTTTTGATTTTATTTAAAAACAAATTTGTTATAAAAAATTGCATTTTTAATTTAGAAAAATTTTTTTAAATTCAAAAATTCTAAAAATTATTAAGTATCTATTAAATTAATTTTCATCCATTTTAAAGATTTTTTTAACAATTAAATTGTAATGAAAAATATTGAAGATGAAGAAATTAAAAAAAATTATAATATTAAATGTATTATTCACAATTAAATTGTAATGAAAAAAATTCAACATTTTTAAAAAGAAATTTTGAAAAATTATGGCATTAAATTTTTGATTTTATTTAAAAACAAATTTGTTATAAAAAATTGCATTTTTAATTTAGAAAAATTTTTTTAAATTCAAAAATTCTAAAAATTATTAAGTATCTATTAAATTAATTTTCATCCATTTTAAAGATTTTTTTAACAATTAAATTGTAATGAAAAATATTGAAGATGAAGAAATTAAAAAAAATTATAATATTAAATGTATTATTCACAATTAAATTGTAATGAAAAAAATTCAACATTTTTAAAAAGAAATTTTGAAAAATTATGGCATTAAATTTTTGATTTTATTTAAAAACAAATTTGTTATAAAAAATTGCATTTTTAATTTAGAAAAATTTTTTTAAATTCAAAAATTCTAAAAATTATTAAGTATCTATTAAATTAATTTTCATCCATTTTAAAGATTTTTTTAACAATTAAATTGTAATGAAAAATATTGAAGATGAAGAAATTAAAAAAAATTATAATATTAAATGTATTATTCACAATTAAATTGTAATGAAAAAAATTCAACATTTTTAAAAAGAAAAAAAAAAAAAAACATTTTTAATAAAAATATTAGAAAAAAAAATTTTTCTTTTCTCAAACAAATTAAAATAAAAAAAAAAAAGAATTTTAATAACAAATTTAATAAAATTTTTTTTTGCTTATTAAAAAAAAATTATCAAATGTCAATCATCACCAGAAGTTTCAACAACTAATTAAAATCTGACATAAAATAAAAGCCCTGTTAAAAATAAAAATACCGGTCAACTCCAGTCGCTAAGAAAGCAACATGACGCAATCTTCCATATGGTGTTGCGAGCACCAGAGCCGATTGTGACAATGCCGGGACGAAATAACCCAATTGTTTGGTTATACGCACCAACATTTCAATATCAACTAATTAAATTATCACACATTTAATACAACATTAATCAAAATATAAAATTACTCCGATAAGCCGGCACTCAGTCCTCAGTTCAGAAATTTATTTAATTTATTTAATCATAAATAAACATTATTTTTAGCGTATCAACCGGAGAGAAAACGTGGGAGACATGGTCACTATTTCAATACTGATAGGTTAAGTTTGTTAGTAACTAAAATATTTTTAATTATCCTCTCCACTTTCTAGAAAAATTTAATCAATATTAACATCTCTAATTTATCACAAATTTATTTACCAGTTACTTACTTTTTTGATAGTTTTTCCCCTGCCTCAGCCATCGTGCCAAAAAAAACTTTTTTTTACAATTTATAATACAGTTTATACAATTATAGTTTTTCGCTGCACTGGCATGCGCTGTTGGTACACACGGGCTTTCTTTTTCCGCAGTTGGCAGCATTTTTATTCTCGGGATTTCCGCGATTTTTAAAAAAATTTTTTTTATCTAAAAAAAAAAGCAAAAAATTTATATTTTTTAAAACTTCAAACAATTTTCACTGAAAAAAATTTTATTTAAGTAAACAATAACTTTTTTTGCTCTTTAATAATTAATAATTACCTTTATAGTCATAAAACGGTTGCTATGGAGACCCGTTTTGTTGATTCGTAGCCTAAAATAATAAAAGTGATTACTTTGAATGATTATTGACGGTAAATTTATATAAAAACAATTAATTGAGTGAAAAAATGGATGGAATCATGGGTTACAATGATTTAAAAGCCCTCCAAGCTTTAATTAATCCCAATAAATCTGATTCTGAAGATGAGGATCTTCCGCAGAAGGGATTACGTAAATTAGGTGAATTTATTATTATTTATTTAAGATATCTATTGAAGATATAGATCATGAGGGTTGCTACTTATTAAAGCAGCAGAAAAGTTGGATTTTAAATATTTTATCTATGAAAATTAGGTCGTGTTAAATGTGTCTTCTTTGTAATGTGTCTTCTTTGTAATGAAGTTTTTGGTGTGGAGATGGAGACTGAAGTTTTTAATTAACACGATGATTGAAGTCAGATAATTTAATAAAAGCATGCAAGACATAGATTTATTAATTGAATAATTCAGTAATATAAATTTTAAATATTAATTTATTTAATGAAATGAGTAAAGAGTATTAAAAATTATTTAATCAATGTCATTTACATAAAATATCATTTAATAATTAATTTATTAATCGAAGGAATTATCAAAAAAGCTAATCGATATTTAAATAAAATTTTGGAGTTAAATTTTTTTATAAAAATAAAATACTTTTATTTAAATTTTTTATCTTTGGATTAATTAATTAATTGCTGGAAAATTTAGTTAGAATTTTGTAAAAAGTAGAAAATGATCCTGTTCTTTATGAATTTCGCTTACAAATTTTGAAAATATAAATTTGAGGAAAAATTTATTATAAATATTAACACTAAAAATTAATTTTTAAAAAATTTTGAGAGTTAAATTTGTTGAAATAATAAGTAGCAATCTTCATTTGTAATTTCATTGAAAAAAGAGAATTAAATTTATTAAATAAGAAAATTCTTCACGGAAAAAAGTAAACTGTAATAAATAATAGTAGATTTAATTGTTGAGCTAAAAAAAAAGAAGAAAAATAATCAAATCAATTTAACTTAATAAAAAAAATTATTTTTTTGGCTCATGAATTTTTTTCGTGAATCAATGAAATTTTTTTTAAGTAAAATTATAATTAAAAAAAAAATAAAATAGAGTAATTTATCGAAAATAAAGGGCCTGGTGACATCAGTGGGTTGAAAGAGTCATCAGAGCCAAATCCCGGGCCAAACGCTCCGTTAAACCTAGAAAGCGACGAAATTTGGCATTCTTCAGAAGTAACAACAACTTCAACTGAACTTTTAGACCCTAGACAAGTGCCGGAATATGAAATGAAGTTCAAACAAGCTGTAACTACTGAAGATGTCTTTCTGGGGGTATTTTTAAACTTTCAGACTTTTTTAATTTGTTAATTGTAAATACAAAAAATTTTTTTACCCCAAGCTTTATAAAGTAAAATTGTGTTTAGATGGGTTTCAAAACTCCAGGATCAGCCTCTTGTGAATGGATAACACTTTCGATAAAACTCCCAAGCGAGTCGATGAAAAATATTGAACTTACTGTCGAATCAGATTTGATAGACGTACGGAGCCCTAAGTACCGATTGTATTTGCCGACTCCTCACTCTATTGATCCGAATAATTCGTCAGCCAAATGGCTCAATGACAACGATACGCTTGAGCTTACTTTGAAACTTGTCCGTGAATTGGATGGAATTAATTTTTAAATTTTTATTTTATATCGTTAAATAAAACACGATAAAAAATAAAAATAAATAAAGTTAATTAAGTAGATCATTAATTTATTACATAATGATAATCATAATACTATTTTTAATGAGACTCGTAAATTAAACGATGTGTTAATAATTTTAATAAATCCTTCGTATATTATCAGTAGTATCACGTTTATTTTAATTACACAAACTGAATAGACGGGGACACAACGCGGAAAAAAGAAGGAAAACAAATATCCAATTAAGTTAAATTGATTTAAATTTAATACAGCTAAATTTAATTAAATTTAATAATAAGTTGAGGAAAATTAAATTACATTTTTAAAATAAAAATGACTGGCTTTTATTTCTATGTTGTTGAAGCTTGGTGGACTATTTTTGAAAATTTTTACCTTGTTACGAATTTAAATTCACAATGTTATTGGATAAAATAGCAGATGAATGTATTTATATTGAAATAGAGTGTAGTGTGTCAGGTGTGTGTTATCAAATACTCTATATAGGGACACGTTATTTTATACGATTCACTGAATTCAATTGACAATATATTTTTATTTGTTTTTCATTTTATTTAATTTTTTTTTACGCCAGAAGGACGCTCTGGATTTCTCTTTTACTTCAAATTGATAAAAAACATTCTATTAACCTAATTGTTAAAAAACAAATCCTGTGAAAAGGTACACACCGAAGAGGATAATTGAAAATTGGAAAGGGCTAATGGATAGGAAATTTAATTTCCTAAAAATTTTGTCTCTTGTAAAAATTCAATAGGATCAATAGTTTAAGAGTTACAGCCGTTTTTGGAATCGTACAGTGCGAATGTACGGATATACGAACTGTAAATATCTCGGGAACTAATTAACGGATTTGAATAATTCCAACGGTGGGTAAAGTAGTTTACATTGCTCTAGATATCGAGTATAGCTTCGGTGTAAATGGGGGAGCTGTCAATCCGAGTGACAGCGTGAAATCGGGACACGAAATGATTGAATAAATAATAAAAATGTATGGAATAGAAATAGAAGATGGCGTTAGAAATAATTGAATGACGGTATCAAAAATATTTTGAATTGTAGATTTTTTTATAACCCAGCGTGTGGATGATATTGGTATAAAGCAATGGGTTACGGATTCGTCAATTCATTGAATCGTTAAATTTACGGTAGATTGATGGTTTGTTATCTCTACTATTTGGTTGTGTTTGTTGAACCGCAGTTTTACGATAGCTTGTGGTTCTTTTATTTCTGGCCATAACGTTTCTCACCATTTTTTATTTATCTATTTAATATCTTTTTTTAATAAAAAATTTCCATATCACAGTTTTTATTGCGACCGTTTTTGGTCTTCAATCTGTAGTCTTCTATGCCAATAGACACATTCATACTTTTACTAATTAAAATAACCTTTTATTTATGTTCCTAATAAAAAATTATCTTCAAATGAATTTAAAATATAAAATTAATTTTTATTATGTGGTAGTGTTAAATTAGCTTTCTCATTAATAATATTTAAAATTTTTGATCCTGTAGATTTCATGAGTTCAAAAGCTTTGTAAAAAAGTAGGCTTCTATTGAAGTGTTGATCTCTTTCTAGTTGATCAGCTAAAATGGCTTCGTTTCTTCTCGAGTTAGAGCAGTTAAATTTTCTGAAAGTAAATTTTTTAATAGAAAAAAAAATTAACTTGTCATATTTTTAATTAGTAACTTACCGAAATTGATTTGAATATTGTTGAATATTACAAGCGCTCCACGCTAAAGGATACTTTAAGTCGTCATTAAGAATTTCTTCTCCTCCTATTCCTGTGCAATTTTTTAGAGACTCGTCTGTTTCGTCAGCGTATCCTAAACTAATTAATTAAAATATTTAGTCGATTATAATTACAAAAAATAAATTTTTTAAACTGATAAAAAGAAAATCATTTTAAAATTTTTATTTGAATAAATTTTACTTATTCGATAATGTTGAGCTTAAAAAAAATACTGAAAAAAATGGATTTGTTTTAAATATAATAAATAATTTACATAGAAAGTATTCCATCCAAAAAAATACCGTGATAGCCTTGAAAATCGGAATGAAATGCTACCATTAAACGTGGGCTACTTCTTTCTTCACAAATGCAATTGCTGTATATATCTAAAATCTTTCAAATTAATAAAAAAAATACTCAAATTCAAAATTTTCCAACATTTACCTAAAATATAACAATTTTCATCTTCATCTTCATATTGGTCAGGATCATCATTGAAATAAGTATTATTTGATTGATCGCAAGTTTTTCGTCTAAAGCAATGATAAAAATAAAATTTTTAATTCTCTTAAATAATATATCACACAATTAAAGTACTTACTGCGTCATTACTGTGATAATATCATGACTGGTTAGATCAAAAAAATTTTGGTGAACTTTGTACATAGTCCGGATTGATTTGTACATATGAGTCAGGTCCAAATCGTTAGTACTTGCCCGGTTGTTTCCCAAGTACGGAATGATATTAACTGTCTTGAAATATTACTTCTTATTAAATTAAATTAAATTAAATTGAATACAATAAAAATGACAAAAATTAACTTACCGGAGGTAGGACTATTCCTTTGATGGAAAATTGAATTTTTGGAGAAGTGAAATTCCCGTGAAACATGTCGATGTAGTTGAAGTACATCAAAAGTGTGCGAATTACTTCAACACGGGGCTTACTGCATTAAATTTTAATTTTTATTATTTCTATATTTATCAATGAATCATTATTGATGAAAAAAAAAAAATTTTACGTGACGGAAGAACTATCGAGGATCACTAACAAATTTATGGTAATATTGTTCATTTCAGGAACTTGTAAATCGTACGACAAGTTTGTATTGTTCACGTAATTGTCCCAAATTTCTTCTGTAATACCAAAAAATTAAAAATTGGTTGCAAAAATGTGATTTTTAATTTTTACCTTGTTTCATATTCTTTATTCGTATGTACGCGTACTTCGTGCTCAGATATGGAATGTGAGGCAATCTGCGGAGTATATAGTTTCCAACATTTCCGTCCTGAAAAAATAAAAAATTGATAATTATTTTTGGAAAGGAAAAATTTAAAAAATACCTTGAAAGTACATACCACATGGAAATTTTTTAATTTACGAAAGATCATCATCGACGCTGTTTTATTCCTGTCGTGGTACATTGAAAAGTTACCGAGTTCTGGCGCATACTAGAAGTATATACAAAAAAAATGGCTTAAAAAAAATAGCAAACTGTTACAAGCGTTATTTTTGAGAAGAAAATATCGAGAAGAAACAAAATGTAGGGGGTGGGTTTTTGTAAAATCCGCTCTTAGATCATTTCCGCATCACATATAGAAGACTCCACCTAAATTTACCGTCTTTAGGATCTACAATTTGAAAGTTAAAAATTTTCATTGTTAATATCCACCCCCGCAACCCCCTGTGGAGCGAGCTATCGTAAAATTCGTTCATAGATTATTTATATATCTCTTACGGAAGATTTCTACCAAATTTGGGAGCTATAGGAGCTATAGTTTACAAACGGGAATTATTCATTGTTAACGCCCCCGCAATCCCCTTTGAGGGAGGATTTTTTAAAAATTTTTTTACATACAAATCTTCTCCTAAAAATTCTGAAAACAACAAAAAAAATTTAGCTCACTCGGTCCAGCCGTTCTCAAGTAATGCGTGGACATACATGCGGCATTTTATTTTTATTTATATAGATAATGTTTAATATTAATTTATAAATTAATGAGAAAAATTAACATTTACTAGAACCGGTAATGAAGTAAAATAAAAAAAAATTCAATGCAGCTTAATTTTTCTTAAATCATTCAATAAACGTTTAAAATTGTAGTAAAATTGTCATAAAATTGAAGTATTCCGAAAATTTTCAAAAATATACGTAAAATTGACGACAAATTACTTAAATGCACTATTTTAAAATTTCTGGTTATTTCTCAGATGTCCCAAAATTGTCCCAAAAATGTCCCAAATTGTGTCACGTTTGGATTTCCCAAGCTTGGGACAATTTTTTTTCACACGGGGTTGTTGTAACTCAACTGGAGCGAAAGGACCTCTAAAATTAAAGTTTTACTAGCCTTTTACTTTATTACACATAAAACGTTTAATTTTTTTGTTATTTACACTAAAAATTACTATTTTTTCCTAAACTTCTTTAAAAAAAACTATCAAAAAAAAAAAAAAACTTAAAAATA
>JZSA01000499.1:0-29152 GCA_000956155.1 Cotesia vestalis | reverse complement strand
TTATTAAATATCAATCGTACTTAAATTAGGATTGTTCTAAAAAACTGAGAATCATTAATTGAAGATATTTCAAGTATTTTCTATCAAAAAAAACATAAACAAGCGGTATTAATTTTTTTATAAAAAGTGTTTGAAGTTAGTGACTTTCGATATTTTACGTGAGTGGAATTAAGTAAGCGATAGTCTATAAAGAGAGACAGCTATAATGCGTGAGAAAGAAACCAATAGACGTAACCTATTGGTGTCTTTTTTTTTGTCTATGAACGTCCTTAAGGCTCTATAAATTTACAAATAAAATTTTTTATACAGCTGCTTGGAGGAAGGAAAATTTATCCAATTGCCAGATGAACAAAAATTAATTGTAATTAAACAAAACAATATTAAGCTGCAATTTTTAATACTTCACTTCTCATAAGGCAGATGAAAAGATTAAAAAATAAATTGAGTTGAAAAATTTATTTTTTCAATAGTTATCGTGTTTGTCCCTTCACAAAAATTTGAAAATTTACACTATAAGCCATTAAAAACACTTTCTCGTGTAAAAATAGCAATTAATCAATTCAAAAATAATTTTTGATGAGTTAAGCGTTGATTTTGCATCCTAAAATTGTCTTTTTTGAATTATTAATATGTAAAATATAAATTTAAGGTATAATTTAATGTGATAAAATTTTGGACTTTTGATTTTTAGACAATAATTGCGATCACGGTTAAACTAAGGCAAAAAAAATCAGAATTGACTTGAAGTAAATATGAACTTGATTTTTTTTAAGGTTCTAATTAAAAAAAAATCATTAATTCATAAGTCAAACGCGATAAATCAAAAGTTATCGTGTTTGCTCCTTCATAAAATATTTAAAAATTTAAATTATGAGTCACTAAAAATTATAAATAATTATAAAAAATTATAAATCACTTTTTTATAAAAAAAAATAACAATTATCGACTTTAAAATTTCAAAATAAATTTAAATAATCATTTTAATAAGTAAATTATAAATAAATAACAAGAAATTTTATTTACAATTCAATTTCGAATTAAAAAAAAAATTTTTTTTTAAATAATTTTTGCGGCAATAAATTTTGAATTATTAGCATTTACGATTTGTATATTTTACATAAAAATCCTATGCTGACCGACGTTCAATCAAACATTTTATTAAATATTAATCGTACTTTTCTTAGGATTGTTTTAAAAAATCAAGAATCATTAATTAAAAATATAAAAAAATATTTTTTATCAAAAATAACATAAACGTATCTATTTTTTTATAATAAATGTTTGAAGTTAGTGACTTCATCTGAGATAAATCTGGCATTTATGCCAGTACAATCTTGTTCTTTCCGTGTAAGAACGTCTTTAAAACGACTTTTTTCGGTAAAAATGGCCATTAATTGATTAAAAAAAATTTTTTTTAAGTTTTGCGATCTTTTTCTTTATCTAACAGTATGATTTTTGTATCATTTATAAGTAAAATATGACTATAAGGTATGATTTAATGTTATAAAACATTGAAATCTTTATTTTCATGCAAATTTTGAAGATTTTTGCATTGAAAAAATTAAAAATTAAAAAATTTTTAAATCTTAAATCGCAAGAGAAGATCTTAAAGCAAGAATATTATTGTTTTTAATTTTATTTCACCAAAAATCAATGAAAAAAAAAATTATTTATCAAAAAAATAGTAAAATCTAGTTTATATTATTTGAAAAAAATAATTTTTGCTGTCCCATACCTTTTTAAAAGCACATTCAATTTTTCCACTTGTGATATTTTTACTTTGATGCTCACAATATCCGTAAAAGTCTTTGAATAGTAAGTAAGAAATCAGATTTGCGTCGAAGGGAAGGAAAAAAAAGGGACAATTTGAATTCTTGAAGCATTTTCTTAGCATCAAAGGCATGGAAATTTAGATAGCTTGCTACTCGCTAGACCGAATCACTTGGAATTAACTGGAACTTATAGGTCTTCATCGATCGGTGAAATCAATCCCTCTAAAAAATTTCGTTGGTAATCACGACATTAGATGCACCGTAAAAAAAAAAATATATCGAATTTTTTTGAAAGATAAATATTAAAAATTCGTAGAAAAATATTTTTCATTTATGAGCCGGATTGTTGGGGGATTACGAGGCGATAAAACACGATAAAACTAGTTAATCTGAGTGTTACTGTCTCCATGGGATTCTCTGGTGCATAATAAAACAAAAAGTACCTTTATTTAGGTACGTATAATACCAGCACGGGAAAAAAAGTTAAAAGATTAAGAAAACCGGCATGATGTCTGCAGTAAAAGCCGCGGCTAAGTAATCTTGTATCATACCGGTAATTACCGTGTCTAGAAAGGCTAATTAGAGATGCACGCGAGTTAAATTGCAGCTCATCGATCTTTTTCATGCCCTTCTTTCACGTAATTTCTCAATAACAATTACGTATTATTTATTACTTTTATGCGCTATTAATATTTGTAATCCTAAGAACAGTTGCAACATTGTTTGTCACTCCGGCGCCCACTCGTCGAAAATTGTTTTCCGGTTTCGGTATATGTCGTGGGCATTGAGCATTGTTGCTCATCACAATGTATAAAAGTATCCTGTAATTGTTTACCCGATGAATTGACAATTGTGGTGGTAATGAGGAGGATGATACTTTTTTCTATTATAATTTTCATCATCATTATTATTATTTTGTATATTGAGAAGCGAATTATTGCTTATCGGTTTTATTGATTAGTTACAGTAGTTCGGTGAGTGTAATTATAGTTTCCGTTTTTTTGTTCTTGCTTTTATTTTTAGTGTTCCTCCTTTTGTTATTTTTGTTCCTTTTTGTATTGTTATTTCTCACTTTCTATTCTCATTTTTGTAAGTTTTTTTTCCTGTTTTTGTTCCTTCTCCTATAATTAGGATTTTTTCCCTATTCCTATTTTTAATGTTCCTTTTCCCACTGTTGACATTTTCTTTCTTTTTCCTTTTATTGTTACTCCTATTAACAATACAGTTTCTTTTTTTTTAATATTTCGTTTCCTATTCTTGTTGTTCCTCTTCCTAATATTACTGTTCCGCTTAACATTGTTATTTTTCTCCTAATATAATATAATTGTTACTTCTCCTATTTTTCCTTATTTTTCCCGCCATTTCTTTCCACATCATTATTTCTTGTCCTATTATGTTTCTTCCTATGCTAGTTGTTCCTTCTCCTATTTTTACTATTCCTTTTCCTATTATTGTTTGTATCCTCTTGTCCTCTTTCCTTTTCTATTTATTTTTGTTCCATTACTTTTCTTCTGTTAAATAAGATCTTTTTGTTCCTATTTTTAGTGTTCCACTTAATATTGCGGTTCCTTTTTCCTTTTTTTGGTTATTGCCTATTACTAATGTTCCACTTTTTTTCTTGTTCCTTGTTTTATTATTAATTTCCCTTTCTAGTTGTTGATATTGTTCTCTTTCTTTTCCTTTTCTTTTGAAAATACTTCTTTTCCTATTCATGTTGTTCCTTTTCCTATTGTTAGGGTTCCGTTTGATATTTTTCTTAATGTTATTGTTCCTTTTTTTTTTGCTGTTCCTATTTTATTCTGTGAAATAAGTTCTTTATTTGTTTCCATTGTTAGTGTTCCATTTCATCTTATGGTTCCCTTTTTCTTTTATTGTTTATTTCCTATTACAAATGTTCCACTTCTATTGTTGTTCCTTGTCATATAATTAATGTTCCTTGTCCTATAAACAATATTTCTTTCCCTATAGATTTTTTTCTTGTTCTCTTGTTCTTTTTTCTTTTACTTTTATTGTTGTTCCATTCCTTTTGTTATTGTACCATTCCTTTCTTTTTTGTTGTCCCTATTTCTTCTATTAAATAAGTTTTTTTTGCTCCTATTTTTAGTGTTCCATTTCATATTCAGGTTCCTTCTTTCTTCTGTCGTTTATTTCCTATTACTAATGTTCCACTTCTATTGTTGTTCCTTGTCATATAATTAATGTTCCTTGTCCTATAAACAATATTTCTTTCCCTATAGATTTTTTTCTTGTTCTCTTGTTCTTTTTTCTTTTACTTTTATTGTTGTTCTATTCCTATTTTTTGCTGTTCCTTTTTTTTGCTCCTATTTTTAGTGTTCCACTTCATATTGGCGTTCCTTCTTTCTTCTATCGTTTATTTCCTATTATCAATGTTCCACTTTTATTATTGTTAATGGTTCCTCTCCTATTATCAATGTTCCTTTCCCTACAGATTTTTTTCTTGTCTTCTTGTTCTTTTTCCTTTTACTTTTATTGTTGTTCCATTCCTTTTGTTATTGTACCATTCCTTTCTTTTTTGTTGTCCCTATTTCTTCTATTAAATAAGTTTTTTTTGCTCCTATTTTTAGTGTTCCACTTCATATTAGCGTTCCTTCTTTCTTCTATCGTTTATTTCCTATTATCAATGTTCCACTTTTATTATTGTTAATGGTTCCTCTCCTATTATCAATGTTCCTTTCCCTACAGATTTTTTTCTTGTCTTCTTGTTCTTTTTCCTTTTACTTTTATTGTTGTTCCATTCCTTTTGTTATTGTACCATTCCTTTCTTTTTTGTTGTCCCTATTTCTTCTATTAAATAAGTTTTTTTTGCTCCTATTTTTAGTGTTCCACTTCATATTAGCGTTCCTTCTTTCTTCTATCGTTTATTTCCTATTATCAATGTTCCACTTTTATTATTGTTAATGGTTCCTCTCCTATTATCAATGTTCCTTTCCCTACAGATTTTTTTCTTGTCTTCTTGTTCTTTTTCCTTTTACTTTTATTGTTGTTCCATTCCTTTTGTTATTGTACCATTCCTTTCTTTTTTGTTGTCCCTATTTCTTCTATTAAATAAGTTTTTTTTGCTCCTATTTTTAGTGTTCCACTTCATATTAGCGTTCCTTCTTTCTTCTATCGTTTATTTCCTATTATCAATGTTCCACTTTTATTATTGTTAATGGTTCCTCTCCTATTATCAATGTTCCTTTCCCTACAGATTTTTTTCTTGTCTTCTTGTTCTTTTTCCTTTTACTTTTATTGTTGTTCCATTCCTTTTGTTATTGTACCATTCCTTTCTTTTTTGTTGTCCCTATTTCTTCTATTAAATAAGTTTTTTTTGCTCCTATTTTTAGTGTTCCACTTCATATTAGCGTTCCTTCTTTCTTCTATCGTTTATTTCCTATTATCAATGTTCCACTTTTATTATTGTTAATGGTTCCTCTCCTATTATCAATGTTCCTTTCCCTACAGATTTTTTTCTTGTCTTCTTGTTCTTTTTCCTTTTACTTTTATTGTTGTTCCATTCCTTTTGTTATTGTACCATTCCTTTCTTTTTTGTTGTCCCTATTTCTTCTATTAAATAAGTTTTTTTTGCTCCTATTTTTAGTGTTCCACTTCATATTAGCGTTCCTTCTTTCTTCTATCGTTTATTTCCTATTATCAATGTTCCACTTTTATTATTGTTAATGGTTCCTCTCCTATTATCAATGTTCCTTTCCCTACAGATTTTTTTCTTGTCTTCTTGTTCTTTTTCCTTTTACTTTTATTGTTGTTCCATTCCTTTTGTTATTGTACCATTCCTTTCTTTTTTGTTGTCCCTATTTCTTCTATTAAATAAGTTTTTTTTGCTCCTATTTTTAGTGTTCCACTTCATATTAGCGTTCCTTCTTTCTTCTATCGTTTATTTCCTATTATCAATGTTCCACTTTTATTATTGTTAATGGTTCCTCTCCTATTATCAATGTTCCTTTCCCTACAGATTTTTTTCTTGTCTTCTTGTTCTTTTTCCTTTTACTTTTATTGTTGTTCCATTCCTTTTGTTATTGTACCATTCCTTTCTTTTTTGTTGTCCCTATTTCTTCTATTAAATAAGTTTTTTTTGCTCCTATTTTTAGTGTTCCACTTCATATTAGCGTTCCTTCTTTCTTCTATCGTTTATTTCCTATTATCAATGTTCCACTTTTATTATTGTTAATGGTTCCTCTCCTATTATCAATGTTCCTTTCCCTACAGATTTTTTTCTTGTCTTCTTGTTCTTTTTCCTTTTACTTTTATTGTTGTTCCATTCCTTTTGTTATTGTACCATTCCTTTCTTTTTTGTTGTCCCTATTTCTTCTATTAAATAAGTTTTTTTTGCTCCTATTTTTAGTGTTCCACTTCATATTAGCGTTCCTTCTTTCTTCTATCGTTTATTTCCTATTATCAATGTTCCACTTTTATTATTGTTAATGGTTCCTCTCCTATTATCAATGTTCCTTTCCCTACAGATTTTTTTCTTGTCTTCTTGTTCTTTTTCCTTTTACTTTTATTGTTGTTCCATTCCTTTTGTTATTGTACCATTCCTTTCTTTTTTGTTGTCCCTATTTCTTCTATTAAATAAGTTTTTTTTGCAAAAAAAATTTATTTTATTTTAAAAAAAGCATGGGGTGCATGGTGTCAATAATTATAAATATTTTATTGACAGATATGAGTAGAGTGATTATCATTTTGATAATATCTTAAAAAGCACCCCACGCTTTTTTTAAAATAAAATAAATTTTTTTTATTCACACTATTATTAATTTATATTTATTGAAATTTTTAACACAATTCTTAATTTAAATTCATTAAAACTTATTTTCTATTTTTTTAGTTCGGTTTTCTATAAAAAGGGTGTTTTTTAGTTTTTTAAACCATTATTTATTATAGCTTTAATTAAAATTAAAAAAAAATTAAATCACAGCTCAAGCAAGTTCTCTATTTATAAATTGAATAATTTTTTTTTTTTTTAATTCCAGCTAAAATCATTATGGTATGAACTGGATGATCACAAAACCATGAAGCTCTTCGTGCTCGCGTTTATAATTCCCCTGGCGCTTGGTCTGACATTTCAAGAAGACGACCTGGTGTTTGACGACGTGAGCGATGATTCTCAGCCTATATCGTCAGCGTCACCTTTAATTAACCAGCCACCCGAGCTTTATCAACCTCAGCCTCCTCAATCACAATCTCATCCCTCAACGGGCTCGAAAATAATCGAGAGCACCAGCCAAAGCCCCTTTCCAGAGGCTAATGTAACCACCACCGTCGGGCATGTTTTCAGATTCAAAGTACCGAAGCACGCCTTCGGTGGGAGCGTAAATCACTACGAGGTAAGTGGTCATTGTTTCTCGGGCTCGATTTGGCGATCAGCCAGCTGGGTCGGGGATATTTTTCCGATCTGTATGACCTGGAAAATATTCCGCCTACTCGATATAAAAATATATAGAAATAAATAATGAAGAATAAACAATAAATGTCTCCAGATACGGAGCAGTAACAACAAGCCGTTGCCTCACTGGCTGTTCTACGATGAGGCAACGACCACTCTGCTGGGTGTGCCCGCTAAAAAAGATGTAGGCCAGCATCATTTATCCATAAAGGCTTATTATACGTACGGAGATGTCGTTGAGAGTTTATTTACCATCAAGGTCCTTCCGGAAAAAACTGACGAAGTTAAACATAAAGATGGAAAGGTATTGAGCTATTGTTGTTGTTGTTAGTAGATTTTATAAAAATCTAACTACGCGGCGAAAAGAATATAGGGATTTTTCCTATTTTTGCATAGGAAAAATCCCTATCTTGATATAGAAATTTTTCCAATGTTAACATAGGGATTTTTCCAATGTTAACATGGGAATTTTTTCTTTATTAACATGATAGAAATATCCATGTGACATAGAAAAAATTCATTTATCACTAAAATTTATGTAACTTAATTTAATAATTACAAATTTACATAACAATTTTCTCATTCGATCAATTTCAGATAATTTAAAAGTAAAACAGTGATATACAGTCGGTTTGTGATAAAAAAATTCGAGGAAATTTTTTTCAAATTTTGCTTTACATTTCGAAAAAATAATTCAGCAGATTATGGACGGTGTGGCTTAAATTGCCATAACTTTTTCAAAAATTGACTTATCGGGACGTGTTTTTTTTCAAAATTTTTTTTATTAAACATTCTTTTTGGGAAAAAATAGAAAAAAATTATTCAAACCTATCTTCATCGCTATTTTTTAGATTTTCCAAAAAAATTCCGAATTTCTCAATAATAAACATTTTTATTTTCTTTTTTCTTTCTTTCATAAACTTTGAAATTTTCTACAAATATCCTGAAAATTTCAGAATGGTGTTTTTTCGATTTCTATTTTTTTTCAATTGAAAAAAAAAATTTTTTCATGTCATAAATGAATTTTTCCTCTGTCACACGGATATTTCTATCATGTTTATAAAGAAAAAATTAGTATGTTGCCATTGGAAAAATTCCTATGTCAACATAGGAATTTTTCCTCTGCAAAAATAGGGAAAATCCCTATTTTTTTTCGCCTTGTAAAACTAAAAAAAAAACCTCACGAAGAGCTTGTAATTAAATAAATAATTTTTTCAGACTCATTGCCGAGACTCAGAAGAACAAACACTTATGTCAATTCTCCTAGACGTCAAGTTTGATGACCTGAAACCTGTTAAGAAAGTCAACGCCATTGAAAAACTCGCCAGCAGTCTTGGATTACACGTCGTAAGTATCAAAAAACTAAAAAATCACTTCGAAAGTTAGACACTATCCATCGTTCATAAACTCTATCAGATTATGGGCCATACGCTTTCCA
The DNA here is from genome assembly GCA_000956155.1 of Cotesia vestalis. Classification (NCBI taxonomy): domain Eukaryota; kingdom Metazoa; phylum Arthropoda; class Insecta; order Hymenoptera; family Braconidae; genus Cotesia; species Cotesia vestalis. Next base: position 20,538 of record JZSA01000499.1, on the reverse strand, counting down.
ACAAAATTCAACCGATAAATTATTTATTGCCTCAATTAATGAGAGCAAGCAAACTGATAAAAAAGTGAACTTTGTTCTAAAGAAAAAATTCAACTCGAAGTTCATAAAGCCAAAAGAGCATGCAATTTTTGACACACGCCCCTTTACCTCACAAAAAATATTTTTTTCAGCTTTAAGCTCAGGATACTCTTGCTAAGATTAGCAAAAAATTTTTCCTACTCTCTTTTGGCATTTGTCATATCAAGAGATATTGTTTCAACATTTTTTAATCATTATTTTATTGTCGGAGCATTATAAAATTTTTGAATTAGAATTATTGATATTAAATTAGAACTTGAAATTAATTATTAAATTTCGCATTAATATTGAGATAAGTAAATTAATAATTATCATTATCAATGAGTAAAAAAAAATTTTTTTTGAAGTTCTCTAATTTTAAAAATATATTATTAGGAACTAATAAAATATTTTGAATGATTTTTAAAAATTTATTACTCAATTTCAAGCTTTAAATAAGGTTGCAGAGATTGGCAAAAAAAATTTCAACGCCCTTTTGGCTTTAGATCACTAAATTTTGCAGTTTCTAAAGCAAAAAAGGCGGATAATTTTATAAAAACGTCTTTTTGGCTTACGAAAAAATTTTTTTGTTTAATTTTTAATTTTAATATTTAAGAAAATATTCTTAATTTTTTGAATTATCTATAAGATGATTATTAAATCGAATAAATTAATTACAGAGCGCATTTTCCATGCACGGACGCAGTTCCAAAGAAGAAAGTGCATCAGAAGACTCCCGAGTAATTCTCACCGGGCCAGGTAACGTGAAACGCCGTAAAGAAAAGCACTCTACGTCAATCCAATGGCAGGTGAGACTAGTTGACACACTTTTCCAGCCTATCGAGCCTCCATAACTTTCATCAGTCCTTCAATCGATCAATCAATTCCTGTCTAGGTCGGCTGCGACGGACACCTGTGGAAGCACCAAGCCGAGCTGGTCAAGCAGATAAAGAAGCAAGCAAAAGACAAGACCCTGGCGAAAATCATCCAACTGCCGGTGTTCCTCTGGAGGGTCAAGACCTTCTCCAACGACCTGATCCGCAGCCGCAGAGAAGCTGGGTCTGGAGACTACGGCAGGAACAGCAACCGCAATCACAACAATAATCATCGTGGTAACAGCAATAATAATAATAATGATAACGATGATGACTACGACGACGATAACTACGACTACGACGAGTCTTATGATGAAGATCGCGATGATCGTGATGATCTAGAGAATGAACCAATTACTACTTTGCCTCCCAGGCCGATTGAGTCTGGTGAAGAGTCACATCCTCATAGGCATCATCATGGACAAGATACTTCTATTAGTATCAAGGTTGGTTTCATTTTTTTGTTGCAAGCCATTATTCCTGGAATTTTCCGATTTTTTCGAGAAAATCTTTTAAGGGGGTTCTTTACTAATTAAATAATACTGTGAAGCGGGAAAAATTAGGAGTTACAGTTATTATTACGTGAAGCGGAAAGGATCGAGAAAAGAATGTGGAGAGGATCTTCTTAATGTAAATTTATAGAATATGCAAGAAAAAAATTCAGATAACTCGGACTGGATTCGAACCCAGAACCTTCCAAATACATGTCGGCTACTCTACCGTTCAAGCTACTTGGTCTATACTAAATTTTCCTTTCGCTTATTCTATATACATTAATCCACACATTTTAGATGGAATTAAAAAAAAATTGTTCAATTTATAAATAGAGAACTTACTAGGGCTGTGATTTAATTTTTTTTTAACTTTAATTAAAGCTATAAAAAGAATTAAATGGAAAATTTTTTAAGTGATTATCATTTTGATAATATCTTAAAAAGCACCCCACGCTTTTTTTAAAAAAAAATAAATTTTTTTTTATTCACACTATTATTAATTTATATTTATTGAAATTTTTAACACTATTCTCAATTTAAATTCATTAAAACTTATTTTCTATTTTTTTAGTTCGGTTTTCTATCAAAAGCGTGTTTTTTAGTTTTTTAAACTATTATTTATTTTCTACTTTTTAGTTTTGTTTATTTATAAAAACTTTTTTTTTTAATTTTTTTAAACTATTATATGCTTTGTTGACTTAAAAATTCTCTTTGGTGTTTGAAAATATTTTTATTGGCATTGTCTATTAATTTCAAAATAACTATATAATAAATAATAATTATTTGTGTGTCCTAAATAATAGTTATTTTTTAGATTAGTTGATATTAAAGAGGTTCGATCGTAACTTGCGAGTCAAAATAATGTTAAAATTTTTTTTAACTTTCAGTCTTCCCAATATTCGTCAAAATTCTCTATCTTAATTTAAAATAATTTGAACAATTTAATAATTGATGATTTTTACTTATTTAATAAAATAAAGTAATAAAATGACTTTCGTATTTATTACTTGCCGGATTAAATAAACAGATTTGGCAACAGCGCGTTTGATTATACCCATTACAGAGACGTGGATGAGTGTGTGAGTTAAATATTTCTCTCTCTGTAACTATATTTCTATCCTTTTCTTTTTTCTCAGCTGTTGACGCGACGTTGCCAAATCTTTATTCGAATAAATAGCTGACGATAAACGAGTTAAAAACATAAAATTTATCTTTAAATATTTCAAAAATTATATCGGTAATGTATTATTATTAAATTTTTTTTTATATTTTACATTAATCCAAGTTTCTTGTGTATAGTTTTTTATTCGTTAAAGTTGGGAGGTTAATATTGAAAAAAATAATTAAAGTCTCAACTAAAGTTTGTCCGCCATAAAAGCCCTTGTATAAGGAGATAAAAAATGTGATTTTTGAAATTTAATATCTAAGTAACTAAACGGTGAATCTTTTTAAAATTTTGGAATTAGATAAATGACGTATATATTCATACGTATACTTAATTTCAAAGCTCAAAGTTGGAAATTATTTTTCACATTAGATTCGCTCGAACCTCTTTAATAGGTCAATTTTTGTGCAAAAAATTCCAAAGCTTAACGCAATTTTTTGAGTACGACAATTATTTACAAGCTCTTGAGTCGATAGATCAAAGAATTCAAAAGTTATTTCTAAAGATAGAATTTTTGAGATCAATAATCTGTCCCAAAAAATTGGAAAAAAAAAGTTTTTTTTGATTCCCATTTCTTCTTTGAATTTAAACAATTTTAATTTACAGGCTGAAGAAGAAATTGACGAGCACGACATAATCCCGATTATCGACCGTAAATTCCCCGAATCTAGTCCATCGACTTCAACCCCCACTCCAACTTCCAGATCGGTAAGTAGTTATCTTCATTTTCTTCCTATAAAATAAGCTTGACAGCACTCGATAGATTGCTTAGAGACAAACATAAATGGTGGAAAGAGAATAAATGAATAAAATAAATAAATTGTAACTAACATGGCATAAACATCGCAACTAACCTTGTAGACAACCGAGCAAACAAGTACAACACTAAGTACCCCACAAGAAGAAACACCTACAACACCAGCACCACCAACAGTCAGTACAGTAACAGTGAAAACAGAGCCTGAGGAAGATGCCACCACGGATATTAACGACATTATCTCTGAAAACAACAACAACAACAACAATAACAACAACAATAACAGTAAACAACCAACATTGGAAGTAGAAACCGAATTCGACACCGAAACAGACACCGATTCTGAAACCACAGTAGTACCTTCGACATTCCTCACCACATTGCCCACCTCGAGCACCATTACAGCGAGCACCGAGGAGATCAAAGCCACAACCACTGCGCCATCTACAACAGCTGCTACTGTATTCGCTGCTAACGATACTATCGACGAGGTAACGGCTTGCTATGCTTCGGCTTGTAATTAACCTTCAATCAATTCATTACATCAATTTAATCCAATTATTGCTTGCAATTCTAATAAATAATCATAAATAACTCTTAAAATTACTTCCAGGACTTTGAATTCACCGAAAACGCCTCTGAATACCCGACAGTCCTTACAGAAATCACTCCGCTCACGACCACTCCGTCCGCCGGCACAGACACGACTGAGCTTCAGACTTCCCCCACTCCCGTCTCTACTTCTCCCGCCACGAGTACCGAGTCCCCCACCAGGCCTATGACTGCGCAGCCTAGCAGTACGACTAGCCCCACTCCTGCTACTCCTTCTACCACTTTTACCCCTTCTACAACTACTACTACTACCACTACTACTACCACTACCACTACTACTCCGACCCCCACCACCACTACTACAGTTCCCCCTCCTACAACCGTGGCAACCACAACCGAGGAAGTTTTGACTACCGAAAAAGTTGTGTATCGAGTTCGAAACTACCCGCCAAGACAAGACAGAAGGCTGGAGAAGATCCGTGTAACTGCGGGCAAGCCTTTGAGCTATTTCATTCCCGCAAATACATTCAGCGATATTGAAGATGGAGATACCAGGAACTTGAGATTAAGTTTGTTCCTAAAGGGCAGTTCTCTGAAGAACACACACTGGTTGCAATTCAATCAGCAAACACAAGAGGTTTACGGATTGTAAGTGAATCTTTAGTCGGAGATTTGATAATCTTTGGATTGTTTAATTAAATATTCAAATTCCAGGCCTTTGAACGAGCATGTATCCGTCTGGAACTACGATCTTTTCGCTGCAGACCGAGAAGGGCTCAATGTGTCAGATCGGCTTGACATATATGTCCAGCAACACAAGCTGACACACTCAGCGAACCATGACTTCAGTATCTATTTGAGGATTGACAAGCGATCCCGCTTTCCAACATCAGTAGACTGGGAATTGAAGGTTAGAACTTCAAAAAATTATTAATCGAAAACTTGCGAACATAAGTTCTTATTTTTTTTCCAGATCATCCAAGCTTTGGCGCAGTTGTACGGCGACAAGGACCCAAGCAGCATCACTGTAAGAACCATCCAAATCAGCGAGGATCAGGCTGTTTTCACCTGGACCAACGATACAGTTCCTCCAAGCTCAGAGTGTCCTAAGGACGCGATCAACCGTCTGTAACACGTGCTGGTAGCTTCTAACGACGGAGATCCAAGCTCTCTGCTGCAGCACCACCTGGGTCCAGAGATCCGGGTGAAGCGAGTCGCCTTCCAAGGACACGGCCAGTGCGAGTATGCCTTCTCGAAGAAGCCTCAGGCTCCGGAAGTCTCAACTCAGGAGCCGAAAGTCAACGACCCGCCGATGCCCAGGAACCAGGTTGACCATCTCACGGCCCAGGTTGGCCAACTGTTGATCTTCCGAGTTCCTGAAGACACTTTCTACGACCCAGAAGATGGTCCCACGCGGCACTTGAGGCTTTCCTTGCTTCACGGTGATCGCAGCGCGATTTCGCCCGACGAGTGGCTCCAATTCGACGTCAACAACCAGGAGTTCTACGGAGTTCCGATGAAGACCGACCCACGACGAAGGGAGTATCAACTAATTGCAGTGGACAAAGAAGGCGCTGCTGCTACTGACAACTTGGTGCTTGAAGTCAAGCCTGCGGAAGTTTCCAAAGCCAGTGCTGAGTTTACTATCAAGCTAGGTGTTGACTATGACGCTTTTATAACTTCTGCGATGATGAAGAAGAACTTCATTCTGAGACTTCGCGATCTGTTTGGGGACAAGAACACCGACGCAATTTCTCTGATGACCATCACTCAGGTCGGACACAAAAACACCATGATCACTTGGAGGAATACGACCTTACCGACGGAGTATTGTCCGAATAAAGAAATTCAAAGGCTCAGTGAAGTTTTGTTTGTCAAGCCGGATAATAAGGAGTTGACTAATAGGATTGAGAGGATTATGGGTATGGAGTTCCCTGTTGACCAGTTGACCCTTACTCCCATGGGAATTTGCTTGGGAGAGTTTACCAGGGTACATTCTCATGATGGTGGGGATGATGATGAGGAACGAGGGGGAAGAAGAGGATCTGGAGCACGTGGTGGCGCTGATAATGATGATTATCTGATTACCTTTGTCCTTCCGGCGATTATTATTGCAGCTATGCTAGTACTCGCTGGGATTATCGCGTGCATTTTGTATAGGAGGAAGAGGAGTGGCAAGATGAGTGTCAGCGAACATGCTGATGAGAGACAGAGCTTCAGGAGTAAAGGAATTCCGGTGATTTTTCAGGATGAGCTTGAAGAAAAACCTGAACCAGGTTATTATTATTTATTAATGGAAAATTTTAGTAAAAATAGAAAATTCCATTATCAATAGAATTTTTATTATCAGCCCATAAATGTATTGGAATTTTATAATTAATGGAAATTTCAATTTTTTAAATGAAGTAATTACTATTATTAATAGAACATTCCATTGATGCATTAAGATTCTATCAATAGAGTATTCTATTAGAATTCTATTGTTAATAGAACATTACTTTACTCCATAAAAATTCCATTATCAACAAAAACTTTGATCAAAAATTGATATTCTATTTTTAGTAGAAAATTCCATTTGTCTATTAAAATTCCGTTATTAATAGAAAATTCCATTAGTCCATTAAGATGATATTAAAAAAATTTGCCATAAAATTTCTATTGTTAATAGAACGATCCATTAGTCTATTAAAATTTAATTACTAATGGAAATTCTTATTTGTCTATCGATTTTTTATTAATAATGGAATTATCGTTAATAGTCTATTAATTTCTTAAAAGTCTATGATAAAAATTTCAATTTCTTCGTTAAAATCATTGGTATTATTAATTCTATTATTAACAGAAGATTCTATTAGTCTATTAAAATTCCATTGATCCATTGAGATGCTATTTAAAGAGTGTGTGATAAAAAATTCTATTGTTAATAAAACTTTCTATTAGTCTATTAAAATTTAATTATTAACAGAAAATGTTATGAATCCATTGATTTTCTATTGATAATGGAATAAATAGCAATAGTCCATTAATTTCTTCAGAAATTATGTTTATCATAAATGTATACTTCTTTACTAAAAAACATTATTATTATTAATTTCTATTCCTAATAGAAAATTCCATTAGTCCGTTAAAATTCCAATATTAATGGAAAATTCTATTACTTGATAATATTTTTTTACTAAAAACATTATTATTATTAATTTCTAATACTAATAGAAAATTCGATTAGTCCATTAAAATTCCATTATTAATGGAAAAATCTATTAACTTGTAATAATTTATTAATAATTATTAATATTACTACTATTTCTATTGTTAATAGAAAGTTCTATTGATCTATTGAGTTTATCATTAACAAAAAATTCTATTAAAATTCCATTATTAATAGAAAATTTATTTTTTTTCCAAAAATCCTCAAAATTTTTTTATTTTTATTTTAATTAATATTAATTTTTTTCAGGTGACAAGGCCCCAGTAATTCTCAAAGAAGAAAAGCCTCCATTACCACCACCAGAGTACCTTCGTGCAAACGATGGCGCTGACCAGCCAATGTTATCTCAAGAAAATTCCGAAGAACCTTATCAACCCCCACCGCCATTCGCCCGAACTTCAGATACAACCCGGCAAAACAGACCAAAACCCACGCCGACATACAGAAAACCACCTCCTTACGTGCCTCCCTAACAAAATTATGAGCTGCACTCGTCAACGCGGCGTTACATGACCGCCATGTTGGGCGAACCGACAGCATCTACCGCGGAACTCCGTGAGCAAATATTTCATCGAATACAAGGCCATAGTTCGAGATATCGCGACTAATTATTTATCATTAATTGATTAATTATTAATTATTATGGTCACGTGTTGCCTAATTGAATTATGTTTTTTTTTTTTTTTTTTTTTTAAACGAATCTCACTATCAATTAACCTCCTGAATCATTAATCAGTGCCATTTACAAGCAATAAAAACGCCTAATTAACGATTAATCAATCGGATATTTCCGATTTTTCATCACGAGTGTTAATTAATTAATTATTTAATGATTAATTGTTTATTAACACTTAAATTATTAATTGATCCTCAGAAATCACTGCCAGATATTGTTTTTTTTTTTTTTACTTAATTAATTTTATAAAATTTTTGATGTTCGATATTAGACTGCAAATTAATTGATTAATAATTAAATTATTAATTACAATTAATAGCATTTATTTTAATCATCGCACAAAATTATTAAAAAAACAAGTTACCATGCCAAAAATCCGCTAATTATTTTTAAAAATATCAATAATTGCCAAGTTTTTGAACACTTTAAGACCATCTGGATAATTACACTAATTGATCCCGAGTAATTATATCTAATTAAGATAATTGCCAGTAATTATCAATTAATAAGTCTGCTGATGTGTTATTAATAAATAAGTTGACAAATAATTTTAATATGAGGTTACATCTGCGTCTATTATTACAAATAATAATAATAATAACATTAATATACATATACCATTAATAAATTATCATTCATTAATCATAACGCGACACATTTATTGCGCAATTCATTCAAATGTCAAGTACTTTATTAGACTACCTCATCTTTGTTACTTAAAATTTTTTAACACCCAGTTTTAAGTCGATTAAGGCCATTAATCATCGATTAATCGATGAAAAATTTCTTGAGAATTTTTTTGTCCAGCTAGATGGAATAATTATTAAATTCCCTGGAGAATGAGTACCCACATGTCATATTTTGAAAAATGATGATTAATCGTTATTAATTGATTAATTAATCGATAACCATTAATCATAGAAATTTTTGAAAAAATTTTTTGAATTTCTGATGAAATTTTGCGGGGAATTGATGTGTAGTACAATAAAATTTGGAAAAGTGATTAATAGCTTATTAATGATTAATGGATGATTAATCGATTATTTAGCAATTAATCATAAACATTTTTTAACACATCTATAAAAATTCTGTTAAGGAATTTCAAAATTTGATTGTTAGAGATGATTAAAGACAAATCATTGATTATCAACAATTAATTAATTGATTAATCGGTCGATTAATGGTTAAAATTTGAGTAAAAAATTTTTCTCAAGTATTTATCGGAGTCCTCGTAATAATATGCGTCGAAAAATGACCCAAATTTATGAATCTCGAGTAGGTGATTAATGATTAATTAATCATTAATCGATTAATCGACCACTTAACTCCTTCGAATATAGCGATGCAGGTACTTAAATTAAAGGAAATTCGACGCGCGATCCGAATAAGTTAATGAAAAAATAAAAAAAAATTTTTTTAATGAATTATGTGATAAATTGATAGGATCTAAATTATATAATCAAGATAAATGTGTCCCATATCATGCTTTTATCATACTATCATATCATCGCAATTTTTTGCGTCCGTACTAACAAGATGTTTATTGAATAAAATGTAAATTATAATTGTATCGATCAGCAGAAGTATGAAATATATATTATACTTATAAGTACTAACGGACGTTTTTATATTATATATAAATAATAATAATATTAATAATAAATAAATTGTAAATGTGTACAAGTGTAAGGAATTAATAAGTAATAATGATAATTATATTAATTATGATAATAATAAATGAATGAATGAATTTAATGATATAATTGTACGTATAAGAATATTTTTGTCTGAACTATAAACACATAACGCTTTTCAACGTATAAATATTATTAATTAATTAATTAATAATGTACTCATACGAGATTTTTTTATCAACAAAAATCTTGAATGACTATTCGATAAATGAATTATATATATATATGTATCTACATGACTAGACAAGTATACTCAGTATATGTAAAGAAATATTCAATTAATAAAAAGTCATTTTAGGATAATACATTTTTTTGTTTTAATTATTTTCCAAAAATTTTTACCGTCAACCCTTTACAAATTTATTTTAGGAAATATTTTGAAAAATTAAAAAAATTATAATTTTTAAAAAATATTTTGATTAAAAAAAAAATAAAATTTTTATTTTTATTACACGGAAAGAACAAGATGACACTGGATATCATCCCAGATTATACTGAGTGAAAAAAAATTTCATATAGTAATTAGTATAATCCAGATTATAATGATTATAATCCAGATTATAATGGGTATAATCCAGATTATAATGAGTATAATCCAGATTATAATGAGTATAATCCAGATATCACTTAGTATAATCTGGATTATACTGGCTACTATCTGAAAATTTTTTTCACTACAGATATCACTGAGTATAATCTGGGATGATATCAAGTGTCATCTTGTTCTTTCCGTGTTTAATCTAATAATTTTTTTTTGAAGATAGTACCGAAAAATTCCAACAGGTGGCGCATTGTCGGTTAAACTTCTTACTGCAGAATTGGTAATTTGTAATTATTTAGTCTTAAAGTGAATAATTATAAAGCTTTTAAATTTATTTCAATCAATTTTATAAATTTTTCTTTAAATTGTCTAGTAATTTGAATAATATTTCTATATAATTATAATTTTAAATAAAAACATTTTTTGTTATTTATAAAATGGATTTTAAAATAAATTGAAATTACATTACGTAGTTGTTATGCAGAAATATTATATAATCTATAAATATTAAAAATTTATAGTCCATTTGTTAGTAATATTTTTATTTTATCTCTCAAAAGTATAATAAATTATCAGAGTACTCAGTTTCCTCTCGTTGCATGATTGCGTAACACTGAGTTTCATAGAATTAGTCGTTTCCGTTTAAATAATGTTTCCTTATTTTTTCACAAAATCCGCCGTTTTTTTTTTATTTTTACCTCAAATTAGAAAAAATTTCTAACATAAATATTCATCAAATTTTATTTAGCTACATATTTATTTTTTATCTAGTAAAAACTAATTATATCTTCTTTAAAATAGAGGAAAAAATTTGCATTTATTGAGAAATAAATTCTTGATCTTTAACAGATCAAATGTTTTAATTACTCTTGTTATCCAGTATTAATTAATTGTTAATAGTATTGTGTAATACAAGAGTTATTTTTAATTTGAATATACTAACAAGTTTCAAGAACAAACAGAAGAAATATTCTTCTTTATTCCTTCGAGTTTTTTTTTTAAATACAGTTTTTAGAACGACCGATAGGTGGCGAAATGTAATAGAATTTTTTCATCTGTAGAGTGGTAGGCTAGAAAATTAAATATCTCGATAGAAGTAAATTTTCATAAATCTTTTTATTGATTAACATGTCAAATGGGAGGATCAAATAATATAGAATTTTTTTTTTCATTTAATTTCCAAAAAAAATTAATTGATAAATAAGATTAAGAAAAAAAGAAACATTTCAATTTTTTTACAATATTACAAAAACTAATTTTAAATAATATTGTGCAATATGGAATAAAAATTTTCAATTTAAATTAGTAAATAACTAATTTTAAAAACAATAAAAATACACTTGTTTTTCCGGAGTTTTTTTAAAATTAGTTTTTGATGGATGCTTTTAGGAAACTTTTATGACAATTTTAAAATACTTTTATGAAAATTTTAAAATTTTCAAAAAAGTATTCTAAAATTGTCATAAAAGTATCCTAAAGTCGTCACAAAAGTGTCTTAAAATTGTCCTAAAAATATCCTAAAATTGTCATAAAAGTATCCTAAAGTAGTCCTAAAATTGTCATAAAAGTATCCTAAAATTGTCATAAAAGTATTTTTTACATTTTTTCTTTGAGTAATTGCGACAATATTTTTCTAAAATCTAAATTTCATTTCAGTTTGGAGTTATAAAGTTGCCATAAAAATGTGCTAAATTGTGTCACGTTTAGGATCCTTAGCTTATGACAATTTTAGGACACTTTTATGACAACTTTAAGACACTTTTATGACAACTTTAAGACAATTTTAAGATATTTTTACAACAATTTTAGGATACTTTGATGGCAATTTCAGAAGTGTCCAAAAGTGATAAAAGTGTCCTAAAATTGTCGTGACAATGTCATAAAAGTATCCTAAAATTCATAAGTGTCCTAAAATTGTCATGAAAGTATTTTAAAATTGTCATAAAAGTATCCTAAAATTGTCATAAAAGTACTTTTATAATTATAATATACTTATAATTTTAGGACAATTTTATGACACTCATTACAATTTTAGGATGCTTTTAGGACAATTTTATGACTACTTTAGGATACTTTTATGACAATTGTAGGACACTTTTCTGACAATTTTAGGACAATTTTATAACACTCATTACAATTTTAGAATGCTTTTAGGACACTTTTATGACAATTTTAAGATTTTTTTATGACAATTTTAGAACAATTTTATGACTACTTTAGGATAATTTTAGGACAATTTTAAGACATTTTTTCTCTGAGTAATTGTGACAATATTTTTCTAAAATCGAAATTTCATTTCGGTTTTGTGTCATAAATTTGTCCTAAAAATGTCTTAAATTGTGTCACGTTTAGGATCCTAAGCTTATGACTCTTTTAGGACAATTTTTTTTTACACGGGATCGTGCATAATAAAATTCTTAATATTTAACTTTTCGTAAATTTCTTTAAAATTTCCGCATATTTATTGAAATTTTTTGCATAATCATTGATGAAACTGCTTTAAAAATTCAATTGAATCGAAAGTAAGCTAACTATTTCGTAAATTGAATTTAAAATTTGCTTTTGAATTATTTTTTTACAGTAAATTCAAAAAGTTTTTGCCGCCATTTAATATAATAATTTATTATTGTAATTTTTACTAGACTCAATAATTGAATTTTTAAATTTTCCACGCCAAAAATATCCAAACTATTAAATCGCATGGAGTCTAAATCAGTTGTATGAATCACGATTGCGCAGTATTTAAAATCCGTCAACAAAAAACTTCATAAATAAACACCGTAATTATTTAAAATCTTCGCGCAGTTTCTCATACAAATATTTTTGTTTCTAAAAATAAGGCATTTAGAAAAATAAAAAAAAAAAAAAATTGTTATTTATTTATATTTACTTTAGCAAGACAATGAATTTTACTAGACAGCATTAAGTAGTCCTTATCGTTAATAAATAAAGCGATGTCATACTGGGACGTTCGTTTTATCAGAAATTAACGGCAATCAGCGAATTCGATGTTATCTCGAGTCATATATTTGCCTCACGTGCGTATCACCCAAGTTAAATAAAAGTTAATGTATTCAGAAAATTCTATATATATTTATAAATGTATAACAGAATAATTAGCAAGTCTAGATCATTAATTTTTAAATAAAAAAAAACAATTGACTATTGATACGTTTAGTGACTTTGGAGTGGCCTTGAATTTTTTTGACTAATCTTTTGTTATTTGAGCTGCGATAAGTGTTTTGCTACTGCATTCAATACATACTACAATGGTGGCGTATATTATTCTACTGACACATGCACGCAGATAAAAGTCCCCTCTATTTTTAACGTCTGTGTGTTTATGATGCTTTGAATTGATAAATTAATTGAACATCGGGTGATCGAAATTAAGATTGAAATTTTAAAACTTTTTTTTTTTATTTCTTTTTTTTATCACCGAAGGATTTAAAATATGAAAAAAATATAAGAGTACTTTTTTGTCGGAAATTTTATTTTCTATAAAAAAGTACTCAAGTATTTTTATCATATTTTTGATATTTTAGACAGAATTTTAAGTTTTTTAATGTTATTAGTATTTGAAAAATAACTAAAATATTTATTCGATAATTTTAAATTGAAATTCTGGCCAAAATATTAAAAATTTTTTTTTAATTTTTTTGAGAAAATTTTGCTCTCTAAAAAAAAGTACTGAGATATTTTTTGATATTTTGGCCAAAATTTCTACTTTTTTATATTTTCTTTCACAAAATAAATTTAATATTCTTTTACAAGCTTTAAATTAAAATTCTAGCCAAAATATCAAGGAAAACTTTTTAAAAATGTTTCCAAACATTTTTTAAGAAAATTTTACTTTCTAAAAATAAGTACTGAAATATTTTTATCATATTTTTTTATATTTCGGCGAAAATTTCTACTTTTTAATATTTTCTTTCACAAAACAAATTAAATATTATCTCACGAGCTTTAAATCAAAATTCTGGCTAAATTATAAAATATATAAAATATTTTCATGGCTCGTGAACTTTTTTTTCTGTGTATCTTTGATATTTTAGCCAAAATTTCAATTTTTTTATAAATTATCACCCGCAGAACAAATTTAATATTCTTAAACCTTTAAAGCAAAATTACGGAAAAAATATCGCAGATATCACAAAAATATTTCAGTACTTTTTTGTAGAGGGTAAAATTTTCTATAAAAAAATACTGAAATATTTTTTTCATATCTACGATATTTTCTCCAATTTTTTAATTTTTTCTCTAAAATAAAGCAACTTTAAAATCATGTACATTTAAAAAATTATTACAATAATTTTTAGCCAAAAAATAAATATAAAAAAATATTTAGCAACAAAAATAAATTTTTAATTAAAAAAAAAAAAATTCTTACAACAATTTTTAGCTAAAAAATAAATATAAAAAAATATTTAGCAACAAAAATAAATTTGTAATTGAAATAAAAAAAAATTCTTACAACAATTTTTAGCCAAAAAAAAAATATAAAAAAATATTTAGCAACAAAAATAAATTTTTAACTAAAAAAAAAAAAATTCTTACATAAACATATATATTTATAGGAGAAATAAACTGTCAGAAGTTGATAATTTCCGATATAGATATACCTCCTTTTAAAAATACGTAAACAAGTATATTTACGTCGACGCACGTGGTTGACATAATGAAAGGGAGGTTATTTAAAATTTTGTGTACCATAGGCTGTATAGTATGCAATATGGGTGTGCTTTGTGTATATTTATCTGTATGCATATATACAGTGTGCATGTAACGGAGTACACATAATACATTTACAAACGACACGTCACTGTAGTCACGTGATGACGCGATTTATAAAGTGTGTTAGGGACCGGCCGGTCTTACACTGTTGTCCCAGCTTTCGAACGAGCAACTTCTGTGTCGAACGTATTATCAAATTAAAATTAAAATTCGCGATTTTTAAAAAAAGTTTTTTAAAATTTATATTAAACACAATTGTGCCTTAATTTCGCGAGTGAAATTTTTTTGAGTTCAAATTTTGAAAATATTGGCGTGGTTAAAAGCGATTAAAATTCTTACGGAGGTATAAGGAGGGACTTTTATTGTGAAAACAAGTTTAAATAAGCGGGCAAGACGACCGGGAGCAGATTATACTCGGATCTTAATTTTGCGGACCTTAATTTCCGATAGAACCCCCCCGCGATGGACAGATGGGATTACAGTCGGCATGGTATGTCAAAAAACAATTTTTTTTTTTAAATTATGGATTTTAAAAAATTTTTTTAAGTTAAAAAAATAATTATTTAAAAATAGAAAATTTTAATATTTTTTTTTAGTTGTCAAAAAATTTTTTTATTAATAATAAAATTTAAGGGTTGAAAAAAATTTTTTTTTTTTTTATTTAAATTTAAGGGTTGAAATTTTTTTTTTTTTATTTTAAATTTACAAAGAAAAAATTATTTTTTTTTTTATTCAATAGAAAAATAAAACATATTTGTATTAGTTGTGTTATTGTTCTTAATTTTGTTGAGTGGGAAAAAATTGGAGCGAGTTCATTTAAGTAATTAAGAGTAATAAAAATGAGAAATGACTATTTTTAATTTAATAAATGTGTTTTGTTATTTGAATATTTTTATCAAATTATATATCTCTATTTGAAAAAAAGAAAAAGATAAATTTAAAGATATCAACTGGATGAAGTTCTTATTTTTTAATACAAGTTAATTTTTTTAATCACATTAAGACTTTTTGCTTACGCTTAAGAAGTATCATTTTTGTTTGAAAAAAAAAAAAATTTGAATTGTAGAATTTTTTTTTAATTTTATTTTATTCCAAGTTATTTTTCTTTTTATGTTTAGAATTTTATCAGAATAAAATAATTTTTTAAAATTTTTTCGACGCAAATTTAATAGAATAAATTTGATTAAAAAATTTTTTTGGTTAATTTAAGTATCAATAAATTTTTCAAAATAATTTTTTTTTGTTAATTTAAGTACCAATAAATTTTTCAGAATAATTTTTTTTATTAATTTTTTTAAATTCACTCCAAGAAAAATATAACTTTTATTATAAATACAGAAAAACTCTGTAAAGTAAATTCTCTGTTTATTTTTTTTTTTTTTTATAAAATAAAAATGACAAAATATTTTTTTTTTATTTAAAAATTACAAAATGCGTATTTTAAGATTTAAAAATTAATACAACTTTTTTTTCCTTTGTTTGAAATAACAAATTTAAATAATAAAAAAAAAAAAAAAAATTGTATTAATATATTTTTTTTTTAAATTCTAAAAATAATTTTTTTTAATAAATTATCTCCATAATAATTTTTGTTGTTAAGAAATCATAAAAATTATCAAATTTCAATTAATTTAATTAATATTTAAGTAATTAATTTTATTTAAATGTTATAAGGTTAAGACTATTATTTTCTATTATTTTACGGTAAAATTAACCAACAAGACTAAAAAACAAAGTAATTTTTATCAAAATTTGGATCAGGGGTCCTGTCAAATTTTTTTAAAAATAAAATCAATGTTCACAAACTTTACAATAATTAATTATTAATAATAATATTTAATAAAATTATTATTAATAAACAAAAAATCTAGTTTACTCAATAAAGTTTTGAACGTTGAAGTTTCAATTCAAAATTACGAGTGAAATATTGAAATAAATAATAAAATAGTAATTAAAAAAATTATTATCAATAATTGAAAATCTAATTTACTTATTCAAGTTTCAATTTAAAATTATGGGTTAAATGTTGGAGCTATGAAAAAATTATATTGAATTTTTTTATAGCAAATTTTATATTCTACAAAAAAGGTCATTACCAATTTTGCCCTATCTCTCATCCTTTCTCCAAAATTTGAATTTAAAGTCAAAAAATGAAGTTATAGACTTATCCCTAATTTTCAAAAGTTTAAAATAGTATTTGTGGCTAAAATATTGAAAATAAGAAAAAATGATACGAGAATTTATCCATACACAGAAAAAAATGTTCTTGAATCAAGTATATAATTTTGCAGAACAATATTTTTGATTTAAAGAAATTTTTCTTGATTTAAGAAAATTTTATTTGATTCAAGAATTTTTCTCTTGAATCAAGTTAATTTTTTTTTTCTGTGTAGTTTCCAAAGTTTAATTTCGCTCTATCACTCATTCATTTTTCAAAATTTAAATTCAAAGTTCAAAAATTTCATTTTTGAACTTATGTATAGCTTTCAAAAGTTTAAAGTGCTGGTTGTGGCTTAAATATTGAAAATATGAAAAAAACATGAGATTTTTTTGAAAGAAAATTTAATTTTTTACAAAAAAGGCGCTGTAAATTATTATTAATTGAAAAACAACAACTTATCATTACTTATTTATTTTCCGGATCTGGGTGTTGAAAAGAAGTTTGTAAGTCACTCTTTATTAGTGATATATCGTTTATTCTCATAAAAATTCACAGATTAAATCTAATGAACACATTGGCTTAATAACTATTATAATTTGATAATTAATATGAACTAAGCGTATACAATTATGAATTGAATTATACAAAGGTAATCGCGAGTTGGCACCATACACAACTGCTGATTGATTTATTTATTAATTAATTAAGAAGAGCGCGTGATCAGTCATTAAATTGACAATTGATTATTGTATTATTAAAATGAGTTACTTCGTTCACAATAAAGGGTTTATTATGACGCGACAATAATTTTACGAGCGATGATAATAATTGATGATCGCAGAGCCGAATATGAACTGACTCAGTTGAACAGTAAGAGAAATTGAACTGAACTGTTTCAGCATTCACAAGAGCAAAAAAAAGCAAAAGATTATAAGATTATATGCATACCTGGTGATTAGTGACATCACGTCATCCAGGTATAACAAAGACTTGAAAATAACAAAAGTTATATTGATGAGTCATGAGTAATTAATTGTTAATCCGAAATATTATTTAATCTCTTGTGAATGCTGAGTGTATGAGGTATTTACATGAACCCGGGGTACAATTATAAACGAGGGGTTATAATGTAAAATATATTTATGAATTTAATATTGATGAAATTAATTATGATTAGATGATAAATATATACCTGTATTTCCAATGGTGAATTCCTTTGGTTATACAATAATGATTGCACTAGATGCACTTTTGGGTTATTCTTGAGCACGTGTAGGTTGATACCGCGTGTCGAGTAATTATGTCGGTTGGCGCGTAATCATTTACGTGCCTGGAGAAGTTGGTCATCAGGGTGCGCGTCAGTCGCAGCACCACTGATGAAGTAGAGTGCGGATTTACCAAATGTTCTGGCGCGAACATTTGATATTTACGCAACACGCACCCACAATATAATTATTATTATTCAAACACACTAATTAATATTTCCATACTTTATTAATTATTTTTCTAGGGTTATTATTTAATTTTTATTTTCAAATTAAAATCTGATTGACAAATTTTCTAAATCCAAATTAAAATCCAATTAACAAATTTTCTCTTGAGTAAATTTTCCATTCATTCCTAATCCAAATTCTAAACGAGATTAATTTCTTTATTAAAATTCTTAACTAATTTACTGCCATGTTATTAATAATACAACAATAAATATTTAATACTAAGAGGTCTTCGTATCTTGTATTAATAGGTTAAAATTTGACGACAGAGGTCTTAATAATCTGCCGACAATATATTCGTTACGCCCGAGTATTTTACAAATTTATTTTCCCTTGTTTTACTTTTGTTAATTTTATCTTGATGGAATTTTGTAATATAATTCTACTTAACCATTTTAATCCTAATTAATTTGATTTCATTTTAATAATTGTTTATCTGAATTTAATTTTGCCGAATTTTATAAATTATTTATTTTACTTGAATTGTTTCAATTTTGTCCAAATTATTTAGTCAGAGTTATTAATTAATATAGTTCATTTTAATCTCAGAATTAAGAACTTGTCAATTGATTTTGTTTTATTTAATTTTAACTACATTTTTTTATTTGTCTCTGAATAACTGAGTTTATTTTATTTCGGCTAAATTACTTTATTTTACTTTCTCTGTGTTGTACGAAACTTCGAATTTATTTTATTTTAATTTTAGGGATTATTTTTTACTTTATAACGCCTTGAGATTTTTAGTCTCGATCTTGTATGTCCTTTACTCAGCGTTTTAGCTCGAAACAAGATGGCTGATCCTCTCCCAAACTTTTGTCGGTTTTTCTTCCAGTGAAATTTTAAGTGATTTATTTTCTACTTTTATCTAAATGATTTTAACAATTATTTTCTGACTCTAATTTTACTTTTGTTTCATTTTACACAATCCAAATTTGTTCCAAATTATTTATATGTTGATTTTAATTAATTTTACTTCTGATGATTTTACTAAACTGTTTACTGAAATTATTTCCATGATTTCAATTGACACAAAATTAAACTGATTTTACTGAAACTCAATTACCAGAGATCAAATTTTCACGTGACACCAAAACCATGAATTAACATACTGAAATAATTCCTAGTAAGATTAATCCAGACTCTGCCTACGTTTAATTAATAACCCGAAATAATTCCTGGTATTATTAATTAAATATTTAGTATTTTATTGTTGACTTGTTCTTAAATTGATTCTTTATTTTATTCTGACTTTTCTCAATATTTTACGCAATTCGTCCCCACACATTTTGTCAATTTAATTCTTAATATTCGGTTAAATTAGTTCTTAAACTTTGTTCAATTACTTACTTAAATTTTGGTAAATTGAATTTTAAAATTTTTGCTTAAATTAATGATTGTGACCGAACGCGAAATGGCGATGACCTTCAACCGACATAAGGCCTGGCTGATGCCGCTTCACCGAGAAATTATTTAGATGTGTTAATTGTACCTGGAGTTTCCTTCGAATTTTTGATCGAAATCCCTCGACGCTGCGACTCCTGAATTTTTCGTCTCCTTATCAATTTACTCCTCGGTGAGGTGTTACTTTGGCGGCAAAGTCCTTGATCACCAGTTCGCTTCTTCCGGTTCGTTTCTTCTTCATTCTGTCTTCCCCACGCTCTCTCTCTCGGCGCCGGCGCTACCAGCTCGGAGACTTACTTACTAGCTTACAACTATTGGCGCGAGTACTCCGGAGCACAGCGCCTTGGGAAATCGGTCGATAACAAACTGGCACAGGTCGAGAACCTTCTCTGGATAAAGAAGGCCCCGTGTACTCCGTTACAATATAAATTATAAAATAATAGAATAAAAAAAAATTAGAAAAACGGTAGACCCTAAAGGCCATCCGTGCAACTTCCCGCTAATTTTATATCAGGAGCTTAAAACTGCACTAATGATGTTTTTGAGCTCTCCGAGCTCAAAAATACAATTTATGTGTTAATTGAAGCTCCCTGAGCTTAGAGAGACACCTTTTCTATGATTTTGAGCTCTTCGAGCTCAAAAGTCTGATAAAACTTCGATAAAACACAATTTTTCAAATTTTCAAAACTTTTGAATAAATGAATTGATTTTTACGCGGTTGGCAGCATTC
>JZSA01000498.1:0-16369 GCA_000956155.1 Cotesia vestalis | reverse complement strand
AAAAAAATATAGAAAAAATATGGTCAAAATATGGAAACAATATGGTCAAAATATGGAAGAAATATGGGCAGTATATGGCCGAAAATATGGAAAAAATATTGAAAAAATATGAGCAAAATATAGAAAAAATGTCGGTAAAATGTCGGCAAAAATGTGAAAAAAAAATGAGCAGAAAAATGAAAAATAAATATAAAAAAAATATGGCGAAAATATGGAAAAAATATCGATAACATATTGTAAATTATTATTAATTGAAAAACAACAACTTATTATTACTTATTTATTTTCCGGATCTGGGTGTTGAAAAGAAGTTTGTAAGTCACTCTTTATTAGTGTTATATCGTTTATTCTCATAAAAATTCACAGATTAAATCTAATGAACACATTGGCTTAATAACTATTATAATTTGATAATTAATATGAACTAAGCGTATACAATTATGAATTGAATTATACAAAAGTAATCGCGAGTTGGCACCATACACAACTGCTGATTGATTTATTTATTAATTAAGAAGAGCGCGTGATCAGTCATTAAATTGACAATTGATTTTGTATTATTAAAATGAGTTACTTCGTTCACAATAAAGGGTTTATTATGACGCGACAATAATTTTACGAGCGATGATAATAATTGATGATCGCAGAGCCGAATATGAACTGAACTAGTTGAACAGTAAGAGAAATTGAACTGAACTGTTTCAGCATTCACAAGAGCAAAAAAAGGCAAAAGATTATAAGATTATATGCATACCTGGTGATTAGTGACATCACGTCATCCAGGTATAACAAAGACTTGAAAATAACAAAAGTTATATTGATGAGTCATGAGTAATTAATTGTTAATCCGAAATATTATTTAATCTCTTGTGAATGCTGAGTGTATGAGGTATTTACATGAACCCGGGGTACAATTATAAACGAGGGGTTATAATGTAAAATATATTTATGAATTTAATATTGATGAAATTAATTATGATTAGATGATAAATATATACCTGTATTTCCAATGGTGAATTCCTTTGGTTATACAATAATGATTGCACTAGATGCACTTTTGGGTTATTCTTGAGCACGTGTAGGTTGATACCGCGTGTCGAGTAATTATGTCGGTTGGCGCGTAATCATTTACGTGCCTGGAGAAGTTGGTCATCAGGGTGCGCGTCAGTCGCAGCACCACTGATGAAGTAGAGTGCGGATTTACCAAATGTTCTGGCGCGAACATTTGATATTTACGCAACAGGCGCTTATCAATTTTACTGTATCTTTAACCGCAGAATAGAAATTTTGAAAAATTTAATCGTCCAAAATTTTTATTGTTTTACATAACTATTAATTTTAAAAATTATTAGTATTATTATTTTTCATAACAAATAATAATAATAATAATAATAATAATAATAATAATAATAATAATAATAATAATAATAATTTTGATATTTTTATTTTTTTCTAAAGACTGGTTTTACAATACTTTATATTTTTAATTTTTATTTTCTATCCAGTCTATTGTGATCAGTGTCTCAGATAGCTTAACAGGTAGAGCCTTTGACGCATAATCAAAAGATCCAGGGTTCGAGTCCTGGTCTGGGTTTTCCGAATTATTTTTTCAGTCAAATTTATTTTTAATGACAAACTTATATATGAATCGCCGATAAATTGTTTTATGCTAGGAAAGAAATACAGGCTAACAATATTACGAAAAATTAGAAAAAAAAATTTTTGTATTAAACTGGACATCTAATAAAAATTAAAAATATAAACAATAATAATTTTGATAATAATAATAATTGATACGACATATAATATTACATTTATGATTAAATCGTTAAGTATCGATTTCAAGTCGGTTGAATGCGCTCACGAATTATATATTACATCCACATGTTCTATAGGTACTTATAAATATATATATATATAACAGAATAAAAAAGTAATACGATCTAAATCTAAGATAAAAATAATAAGGTAATCCGTTGTTTTCATAATTACAATAAAAAATAAATAAAAAATAACAATTATAATAAACTACAGTGAAACGCATCCAAAGTTAATGACCCTCTAGTACAGAATAAGCGAATATAATAGAAAAACTGAAATAGCCCAGACATAAAAACATTAATATATATAAGGAGTCAATTTACATAACAGTGATTGCGATAATTTGCTTATTGGAATAAAAAGTTACCGTCGCTGAGTTTTTATCAGACTCAAGCCAGCGTATAAGCTTAGGATTTTAGTTTTATTTAGAAATCTAACAGCGATAGAAGACACGACGGTACCAACCGGAGCAGCATTATTTTATCATATATGAGACATGTATATATATCTATACTGTAACTGGTTGAATCCATGATGTAAATGGGAATCAATACTTTTCTCTTTTGAGGTCGGTCGATGCACTTATTTTAAAAAATAATCCAGTTCTACTTTTTTATCGCTCAGATCTATTGCTATCTTTTCATAATTCACATAGTCGTCACTTTTTATTCATCGGTAATTATTTCGAAGTGAAGATTTATTTTTTTTTTTATTAAAAAATGCAAAATTTCTCTAAAAAAAATTTTTTTTTTGTTAATAAGAATAAAAACTTAATTTAAAATCAAATTGCAAAAAAAATTTTTTGAATAGTTCAAGTAGCACCCGATAGGTGGCGAAATGTAGAGAAGCGCGTTCGCTTGTAAAGCGGTAAACTGAGTAATTAAGTTATTTCCGAAGTTTTACTAAGCGTAATTATTAGTAGTACTTTCGTTTTATGGAAAAATCAATTTAATTTAAAAATTTTTATGTTAAATTAAATTTTTAGACATAGTAAATTTTCTTTGGTTTTTTTTTTAATATTAAAAATTTATTCAAAACATTAGTAATTTTTCGTTTATTATTTATTTATTTATTTGAATTGAATGTCAACGCAAAATTTTCAAAAAATTTTACTTAAAGTTATTTCGAGTTTTTTATACAAAAATTTTTTTTTATTCTTTAAAAATCGAACATTATTCACAATTACTATCCAAATTACCCGTGTAAAAAAAAATTGTCCTAAAAGAGTCATAAGATTAGGATCCTAAACGTGACACAATTTAGGACATTTTTAGGACAAATTTATGACACCAAACCGAAATGAAATTTCGATTTTAGAAAAATATTGTCGCAATTACTCAGAGAAAAAATGTCTTAAAATTATCCTAAAGTAGTCATAAAATTATTCTAAAATTGTCATAAAAGTATCCTAAAAGCATCCTAAAATTGTCATAAATTGTTAGAAAAGTGTCCTAAAATTGTCATAAAAGTACTTTTTACAACACTTTTTCTCTGAGTAATTGCGACAATATTTTTCTAAAATCGAAACTTTATTTCGGTTTGGTGTCATAAATTTGTCCTAAATTGTGTCACGTTTAGGATCCTAAGCTTATGATTCTTATAGGACAATTTTTTTTTTACACGGGTAGGTTCTAAGCTTTTGGAATCTGATGATTTAAATGATGTAATTTTTTAATTTTTCCAATTGCACTTTTAAATTTGACGCTTTTTGGCACGGTCTAAAAATAGTCAAGCAAAAGCTTATTACAATTTGTTTTATCTATCTTTGAATAATAATAAATTTTAAAACCGTCAAGTTTTTTCTAAGTTTTCTGATTCTTCTGATTTTTCTGAAACTTGTCCTCATATTTCTCGTTTATATCTGTACCGGATTAATTATTGAAAAATTTTAATTTTTATAAGAAAATTTTCATATCTTTATCTCAAATAAAAAACTTAAATCTGCAAGAATTTAAACAGTTTTTAATAAAAAATTCCTATTTAAATTTTGAATGCCTTTTAGGGCATCCTTCAACTTTTCCAGTTTTTACGTCTCAATAATTTCCCATAAAAAATCTCCAAATCACCTAACTTGTTTGTTTTTTCGACAAAATCAATGAAAAAAAAAACTGCCCCAATGATAAAAAATGAACGACAAACAAAAAACAGTTTACCGGAAGTGGAATATTAAAAAAGGTCGCTTAAAACATCGGACATATTCAAAACATCAATGAATTATTAATAAGTCGTACGATATGCGATGCATGCTTCTATTCTATTCTATTATTTGTACTGCGAGTGGTATTCCTCTTCGATTAATTATTTATCATAAAATTGTTATTAATAAATGAACATCGATTGTTTGCGTCGATTGTCCGCGTCGTTTGTTTTTTTTTTTTTTTTTTTTTTTTTTTTTACCCACATTGTATCAAACAATTAACGTTCCAAGAATGGAAATAATCTAGTCTAAAACGCCTTGAAACTTCCTCAAACTCAAAAATTTTTCGGTATAAATTTGAAGCTCAAAAATCTTCAAATTATTTCATTTCAAAAGCGCATTATAGAATATAAACTGCGATATCTTTTGAACGCGTCCTTCGATTTTAATCTTTTTGACGGCAATCGACGCAGTTTTTCAACCACTAAAAGTGTATACATGGTCTTAGGCCAATTGGTTCATAAATTTGATCACTGTAGTAGATTTTCCAAAAAAGTAAAAAAATTTCTACATTTTTTTGAAAGTTTAACTTTGATATCAAATAATTTTTTGAAAAATAAATTTATCAAAAAATTATAAGAGACCTTTTTTGTAGAGCATTCAATTCCCTACAAGAACATATTTTGATCGTATTAATATAAAAATCCGTTGAGAAGTTACAAAATTTAAAAATTTGGAAAACTTTTCCGGCTCAAAAATCTTTAAATTGTTTTGCAAAATATCTTTTGAACGCGTCGTTTAATTTTGATTTTTTTTCCAGCATTTGCTGTAGTTTTTTAAGCTCAAAAAGTGTATACATGGTTTTGAATTAATTTTTTGATAAATTCAAAAGTTATTTTAAAAAAACGTAAAAATTTGAAAAAAAATTCTTTTTTAATATAAAATCCAAACAAATAATTTTATAAAAAATTTTCAGTTTAAAACAGGTGTCATAAAAAACCTGCGGAACAAAATAGAATGACAATTAAATAATGGTTTGACGTCATCAATTTATTTATGAATTGTTCACGATGATGAAAATTAAATCCAATAAAAAAGTGGATTGTTTATACGAGTGATCAGTTAAACAT
Organism: Cotesia vestalis; assembly: GCA_000956155.1. Classification (NCBI taxonomy): domain Eukaryota; kingdom Metazoa; phylum Arthropoda; class Insecta; order Hymenoptera; family Braconidae; genus Cotesia; species Cotesia vestalis. The sequence goes on along the minus strand of JZSA01000498.1, from coordinate 11,281 downwards.
TTTTCAATGTCAATTCGGTTTTTTTAATTTTAAAAATATTTAGTAAAATTCTGGTGTATATATTTTGAAATTGCGGACAAGCTTCAGTTGGTAACAATTAACCTTGTGTAAATAAATTACGAAGCAAATAATGACAATTGTTAATGTCATTGTTATTGTATATGTAGTATAATAAATAACAAAAAAAAAATTATGAGTTATTGCCATTTAATGTTTAGCAAGGTGACTTAGTTATAAACAATTTAACGGTGTAACTTATCGCAAACGTAATTAATTCCGTTGCAATGAATTTTATTATCAACATCCTTATCTGTTAAAAGAATTTATGGACGAATAATAATAATAATAATTATTATTATGATAACAATAATCATTTTTATTTAAAGCACGTGTGTTACTCGGCTTTATTTACTCAGTGATTCATTAGTTTTATCGGGTGCTTACGGTGATAATTAATGTGTGCAATAACGTCATTTGATTTGACGCGAAATTTGAATTTTTTTTTTTTTTTGACAGTCAGAATTTTTTTTATTTACAAAAATTCAAAAAAAAATTTTATTAATTTGAAAAAAAATTTTCAATTTTTACACTTACATTTTTTTATAATTATTTATTATTATAAATTTACATAAAACAATTTATTGCTATTTTTGGTGAATAAGAAAAAAAAATAAAAATTGTTTCTAAGCTTTCACTTGTTGGCCGATAGATGGCGAGAGGTAATTAAATATGTTCACTTGCAAAGCGGTAGTTTGAAACTTTATTGAGTGTGAATATTTGTACGGATTTCGTTTTATAAATAGTTAATCTTTAATTTTTCGATATAAAAAAAAAAATGATATCAAAATCTTTACCAATTTTTTTTAGATTATTTCTAATTAAATTATTACAAAAAGACGTTAGTGAAAAAAATTCAATATCAAGAAAATTGAATTAATTGTGAATGTAAATTAAAAAAATATCTTCTTGTTTTATTAGATTTATTGTAAATCATAAAAAAGCGCATCATTAGAAAGAAAAACCATCGCTGAACTTATAAAAAAATTTTTTTTAATCGATTAATTGTCATTTTTACACAAAAAAGTGGTTTTAATAGCTTACAGTGTAGATTTTTTTAATTTTTGTGGAGGGACAAACACGGGAATTTTTGAAAAAATGAAATTTTCAATTCAATTTACTTTTTAATCTCTTCATCTGTCTGATAAAAAGTTAAGGATTAAAAATTGCAGCTTAATATTGATTTGATAAATTGTGTTTTATGACTTTAGGATAGTTTTATGAAAATTTTAGGACACTTATGAATTTTAGGATACTTTTATGACAATTTTAGGAAATTATTGTGACAGCTTTAGGACACTTTTATCAATTTTGGACAATTCTAAAATTGCCATAAAAGTATCCTAAAATTGTTGTAAAAATATCCTAAAATTGTCTTAAAGTTGTCATAAAAATGTCTTAAAGTTGTCATAAAAGTGTCCTAAAATTGTCATAAGCTTAGGATCCTAAACGTGACACAATTTAGAACATTTTTATGGCAACTTTATGACACCAAACTGAAATGAAATTTAGATTTTAGAAAAATATTGTCGCAATTACTCAAAGAAAATATGTAAAAAATACTTTTATGATAACTTTAGGACACTTTTATGACAATTTTAGGACACTTATAAATTTTAGGATACTTTAATGACAATTTTAGGACATTTTCATGACAATTTTAGGACACTTATGAATTTTATGATACTTTTACTACAGTTTTAGGACAATTTTAGGACACTATTGTGACAAATTTAGGACACTTTTATCACTTTTCGACACTTTTATAATTGCCATCAAAGTATCCTAAAATTGTTATAAAAATATCCTAAAATTGTCTTAAAGTTGTCATAAAAGTGTCCTAAAATTGTCATAAGCTTAAGATCCTAAACGTGACACAATTTAGCACATTTTTATGGCAACTCTATGACACCAAACTGAAATGAAATTTAGATTTTAGGAAAATACTGTCGCAATTACTCAAAAAAAAAATGTAAAAAATACTTTTATGACAACTTTAGGACACTTTTATGACAATTTTAAGACACTTATAAATTTTAGGATACTTTTGTGACAGTTTTAGTATACTTTAATGACAATTCTAGGACACTTTCATGACAATTTTAGGATGCTTATGAATCTTAGGATACTTTTATGACAGTTTTAGGATACACAGAAAGAACAAGATTGTACTGGCATAAATGCCAGATTTATCTCACATAAATCTGAGCAAAAAAAATTTATGCCAAGAGTATCTGACAGTGTATAATCCAAGATTTATCTGGGATAAATCTAAGATTTATTCCAACATAATCTACATTGATCTCAGTACAATCTAGATTATTCTCACTACCATCTGAAATTTTTTTTTTCTCAGATTTATGTGAGATAAATCTGGCATTTATGCCAGTACAATCTTGTTCTTTCCGCGTACTTGTATGAGACTTTTATGACAATTTCAGGACACTTTTATGACCATTTTTAGAAAATTTTATGACATTTTTAGGACAATTTTAGGACACTATTAGAGCAGTCTGTAATTGATTCTATTTTATGATTCTCATCAGAGCAAAAAAGAGCGTTTAATTCGTATAAAAACAAATTTTAGCCGCGGGAAAATTTAAACAACCTTTGAAATAAAATTTCTTATATTTTATTTGTAATTAAACTATTATAATAATTTTTTTAATATATTCTTGTAGATAATTTTTATATAAAATTACCATTGAAATTTCGATTAGTGTAGCTTAAATTTCACTCAAATATCAATCAACTTACAATATAAAAAAATAAAAATATAAAGACAAAGAAAGGCATGTTATAAATAATTTAACCAGAGACGTCATTAAATATTTAACCAACTCATAATACAATAGAAGACATTATACCCGTTTATTGATTTGAAGCATCAAATTTATTAACTATCCTAACGACAATAACAGATTCACTTGGTAATACCAGCAGCGCGCATTTATTAATAAATAACTTCGTAAATATGAATATAATAAAAAATATATGAAAGGGAGAATCAGGATATCAAACGCAGGGGCCAGAAAAAAATAAAGCGGTCGCGTTTATTAGGGTCATTTAGGTAATGTACATTGTATGTACGCCTTAATGTATATCAACTATAAGTGACGTAATTTATCACGCTATAAATAATCCAATAGTTTATTACTTTTTCGTTGTTTAGCTGGCTCATATTTTTTTTTTCATTAAAATTTGTTTTAATCTAAACAAACAACTAATAGGAAGTAATACGGCCATCGAATTGTAATTTTTCCGCGTGAATATGGCGGCCAATGTCGGATACTTGTCCTCTGAAGTTACCTTGGGGCTAACAATTAAATCTCTCTAATCTATTTTACGCTTAGTGGTTTTATAATTGATAGAGGGACTAAAGTTGGGATTTAAAATTGTGAAACTATTTTATTAGAAATTTTTAGACACTAAAAAAAAAAAAATAAACAAAAAAATGTTGATATTGTTTCTCAGGGTCATAGACACCAAACAACGGGTTTATGACTCAGTCGCGATCACGAGCGACCTTGATTGGACGATGTGGTAATTTGTCAAGATGAGAAAATTACATTACTTATTATTGCTGGGAGTAAACTGTTGCACATGACTGTCATTTACAATTGGTATTTTTAATACTATTAAATTTAATAATAATAATAATAAAATACTTTAGAAAATAATCTAGCTTTATTTATTCAAGTTTTAATTCGGAATTACGGATTAAATATTAAAGCTACGGAAAACTTACACAGTAAAAAATTTTGTGTTAAATATTTAACAATTTGATGTGTAAAATTAAACATTGCGATCGTAATAATTTTATTTACCGTAGAGGTCGTTATTTACTTGAATCTATTTATATGAAAGTTTGATGACTTTAAACTGTTATTTTAGCAATTAATTTTCAGCATAACACTTTTATAAATAAATTCAAAATTTTTTAAACTTTCTAACTTTTTTCAATGATTTTTAGAAATGGAAGATTGACTTATCTACTTAACATTACCAAAAATTAATTTTAAAGACAATTTTAATAATCCGTGTAAAAAAACATAAAATTGTCATAAGCTTTAGTTCCTAAACGTGATACAATTTAGGACATTTTTATGACAGCTTTATGACAGCAAAGCGAAATAAAATTTAGAATTTAAAAAAATATTGTCGCGAATATTCAAAGAAAAAAATGTTGTAAATAGGACTTTGGTGAAAATTTTAGGATACTGCTATGACAATTTTAGGACACTTCCATGAATTTTAGGACACTTTTAGGGGATTTTATGACAACTTTAGGAGACTTTTGTGATAACTTTAGGACAATTTGAGGATACTTTTATAATAATTTTAGGATATTTTGATGGCAATTTTAGAAGTGTCCAAAAGTGATTAAAATGTCCTAAATTTGTCATAATAAGGTCCTAAAATTGTCATAAAAGTGTCCTGAAATTGTCATAAAAGTCTCATACAAGTATCCTAAAACTGTCATAAAAGTATCCTAAAATTCATAAGTGTCCTAAAATTGTCATGAAAGTGTCCTAAAGTCATAAAAGTACATTTTACAACATTTTTTCTCTGAGTAATTGCGACAATATTTTTTTCAAAATCTAAATTTCATTTCGGTTTGGTGTCATAAAGTTGCCATAAAAATGTGCTTAATTGTGTCACGTTTAGGATTCTCAGCTTATGACAATTTTAGGACAACTTTAAGACACTTTTATGACAATTTTAGGACACTTCTATGAATTTTAGGACAATTTGAGGATACTTTTATAACAATTTTAGGATACTTTGATGGCAATTTTAGAAGTGTCCAAAATTGATAGAAGTGTCCTAAATTTGTCATAATAGTGTCCTAAAAATGTCATAAAAGTGTTCTAAAACTGTCATAAAAATATGCTAAAATTCGTAAGTGTCCTAAAATTGTCATGAAAGTGTCCTAATGTTGTCGTAAAAGTGTTCTAAAATTGTCATCAAAGTATCCTAAAATTGTCATAAAAGTACTTTTTACAACATTGAGTTGAAAAATTTGTTTTTTTAAAAGTTATCGGATTTATCCCTTTCTAAAAACTTGAAAAATCTAGACTATAAGCCATTAAACCCACTTTTTATTTAAAAATATTTTTTTCTGCAATAATACTCTATTTATATGTGATTATATTGTTACCAAGAACATGAACTTGAATAACTTCTGTTGAAGGTCCCAGCACATGGGTGGAAAAATTCCCGATGGCCGCGGGTTCAAGGCAGAGTCCGGTGAACATCGAGACGGACCGTGCAGAATCCGATCACGAGGCACTGAGCAGTAAGCCGCTTCGCTGGAAATATCCGTCAACAGCTTCGAAAAAACTCGTTAATCCTGGTTATTGTTGGAGAGTTGATTGCGACGGAGATGGAACTTGTGAGTTCAAATTAATATTTTATTCAGCAATTTTACAATTTAGCTTTCATGTTTCCACTGAACCCACGACCAGTGTCTGACTCAGACATTAAATTTTTCATAATTGGGGAAGTCTTTTTTGAGATAAAATCTTTTATTTTAAATTTCTAAGCAGTCAATCAAAAAAATTTTAATTTAAATTTTTAATTAAAAAATTAAAAAATTTTTTGAAGTAAAAGCCTCAATTATTGACACTATAATAGACAAAGTTATGATTTAATTTTTTTTAAGCAATCAAATATCAATATCGTTGAATTTTGTTTGTGGTAATGTTTCAAATAATGTTTTAATTAATTAGAATTTAATAAAAATTTATATGATAGTTATTTTCATTAAAAATGATTAAATATATTTAAAAATAATTTAGGACGTCAATATTTAGACCCCTGTCAATAATTCAGACTTTTACCTTATATTAATAAATTTGAATTTGGCTTTATAAAATCCGACTGTAGCGCCACTTTTAAATGTAAAAAAAGTCATAAATTACGAATATAAGAAAAAATTTTAATTTTCATTGGGGTCAAAAATTTTATATTGGCGAAGCGGTATTACTCTTTTATAACAGCGCGGAGCGAACAGGGTTCGAGTCCGGTCTTGGATAAATTTTTTTTAATTTATAATTAAAAAAAAAAATTTATATTCTAATTTAAGAAAATTGATATTCAGTCAAATTTATTATTTATGTCAATATTTAGACCCCTGTCAATAATTGGGGCTTTTACCTTATTTTATTTTTTTTTTTTTCGATAAAAAAAAAATGTCATCATTTTTCATATTTTTCAGATATAATAAATGTATAAAAAAAATTTTGAAATTTTTAAGTTTTGACGGGAGGACCTTTGATGGACGACGTCTACAAACTGGAGCAGTATCATTGCCACTGGGGTTGCAGCGACTCTCGCGGATCCGAGCACACCGTAGACGGGCAAGCATTTGCTGGCGAGGTAAATAAATTTTCTCTAATTTAAATAATCGACGAGTCTCTTTACTTTGAGCTCAATTACCTCAGAAACTTCTCATTACAAATCTCAAAAAAAAAAAAAAAAATAGATAAAAAAACACAAGTCTGCATTTCTTCAGCGTGTAATTTATTGAAACTCATGACATATAACATGTCGACCCGGTTTTAAATCGCGGTCATATTTTATTCAGCTAGTCACGTTTGTTTATTTAACTTTTACAATTCACACTTGAACATTTATCTCAGAAAAAGAGTTACTTCATTTTTAAAATACTGTTTTGTATTTGTTCAAATTATTAATAGTACAAGTTGCATTTAATGAGACTTGTGTGGAAGAGGAAAGATAATTATCATATTATGTTCAATTACCGATCAACAACTGCGCACGTATCGCAATTGTAGGTAATTAAGTTACTATGTTTTTTTAATTTTTTTTTTTTTTTTTTTTTTTTCAGCTGCATTTGGTTCATTGGAATACTACCAAGTATAGAACATTTGATGATGCTGCTAAAGCACCTGATGGTTTGGCTGTGCTTGGTGTTTTTCTCAAGGTTAGAATACAATTTTTTTTATTCATTTCTATACAAAAAATAATTGTAGAAAATTAATTGTTGGAAAAAAAATTATTTAGCTTGCACAAACAGGTTATGGGCCCAGACAAAGCAAATTTTAAGAATTTAACATTAAATTTTGATATTTTTCCCAAAAAAAAAATTTAATGAGTCAATTATTAAAGGAAAAATAATTAAAATTGTATAAACAGTTTATGGGCCCAGATAAAAAAATTTTATTTTAGAATTTAATATCAATTTTTAATATTTTTATAGTAAATAAAAATTAGAAAATTAATTGTTGGAAGAAAAATTATTTAACTGGTATTAACAGGTTATGGGCCCAGACAAAAAAATTTAAAGATTTAATAACAATTTTCAATATTTTTATGCAGAAAAAAAATTTAATAAGTCGATTATTGAAGAAAAAATAATTAGAAATGTATAAACAGGTTATGGACCCAGACGAAAAAATTTTTTTAATACTGAAACATCAAATTTTTACAAATTTATACGGAAAAATAAATTAAATAATTAATTATTGAACGAAAAATTATTTAGTTGGCACAAACAAGTTATGGGCCTAGACAAAAAATTTTTTTTTAAAGAATTTAATATCAAATTTTAACATTTTTATGGAGAAAAAAAATTTGGAAACTCAATTATTGAAGAAAAAATAATTAAAATTGTATAAACGGGTAATGGGCCCAAACAAAAAATTATTTTTAAAATTTGATATCAAACTTTAATATTTTTGTGCAAAAAAAAAATTTAGAAAATCAATTATTGAAGGAAAAATAATTAAGATTTCATAAACAGGTTATGGACCCAGAGAAAAAATTTTTTTTTTCAAATTTAAGATCAAATTTTAAAATTTTATACTAAACAACAATTAGAAAATTAATTATTGGTATAAACAGGTTATGAGCCTAGACAAAAAAATGTTTTTTAATAATTTAGCATCGAATTTTAATGTTTCCCTGCAGAAAAAAAATTTAGAAAGTTAATTATTAAAGAAAAAATAATTAAGATTTTATAAACAGGTTATGGACCCGGACAAAAATTTATTTATTCAATTTAACATCAAATTTTGATATTTTTATGTCAAAAAAATAATTTAGAAAGTCAATTATTAAGGGATCAAATTATAGGCCTTGAAAAAAAAATTTTTTTCAAGAATTAAACATCAAATTTTTTAAAAATATTGTAAAAAGCTATTTTTATGCAAAAAAAAATTTGGAAAATCCATTATTGAAGGAAAGATGATTAAACTTGAATAAAAAATTTATGGGCTCAGACAAATTTACATTGAACTTGAAAAAACTACTTCAAAAAGCTAGTTCAATGCAGAAAATAAATTATTCAAGAAAAAAAAAATTTTTTTTTAAAAACAGGTTATGGGCCCAGACAATTTTTTTTTTTTTTTTTTTAAGGATTGATGTTGATGTTCAGAAAATTATTCTTGTTGCTGACGTTGGAGATCATGGAAATTATTAATACGTCATATCGTACGATACCCACCCCAACTTGTAGTTTAAAAAAATATAAGATCTAATAGAATATTTTCTATTGAATACCTTTTTTCTTTCTTTACACCGAACGAGTGAAAAAGGAAAAACATTTGTATCCATTTCAAATTTATACTGAACTTAGTTAAAAATTTTATGGCTTTAAAATGATTAACATATGTTTTTAATTTAATTTTTTTTTTTTTTTTTTTTTTTAGTGAAAAATCGAAGTAAATGTTCCATTTCACAGTTACCTGATTTTTAAATGCTCAAAAAAATTAAAATGAAAAAGAAAAATTTTTTAACCGAAAAAAAAAACATTTTAAAATTTTTCAAAAAATTTTTAAACTCGAAAAAAAAATTTTATTTCCTTCAAGAATTTTTCTCTTGAATTAAATTAATTTTTTTCTTTTTTAATTTGTCAGTGTAATAAATCAGAAAATTAACATATTTAAGTTTATTTAATAGCATATAATTTAAATAATTATAACAATTAAGATTATAATAAGTTTGAAAACTTGTATAATAATAGTTGTCTCATATTTCATTAAAATTATTTAACGATCAATCATCTGAATACAGTCAAAGAATTTTCTAAAAAAAAAAAAAAAAAATGTTACATCATTATTGAATAATTTTTTGAATTTATGATAATAAATAAATGTAACTCTCACAAAAATTTATTTTTTTTAAGCACTTGCATGACGTAAAAAAAAGTAAATTAGATAATACATAAGAAAAGACTGAATTGAATAACAAAAATAAAAATGATTACACTATTAGGTAATTTATAGTTAAGTATCGATATGATGCAAATTTATGCAAATACACAGAAACATAAATAAATTAAATAAAGTAACTACTCAAGCGCTTAACCTATTGCGCAACTTGTAAATTTTAAACAAAACAAAGAATAAATTTTATTCAAAAAAATTTGTTGTTGCTTTCAGGTGGGAAAAACTCACGAAGAAATGGACAAAATCGCTCGCATGCTGCCGTATGTCTCGCACAAAGATGAAATTATCGATGTAATCGAGCCCATTGATCCCAGTAAACTTCTTCCTGGTAATTTGTATTCAATTATAGCTTCTTTAATATCAATTAACAAAATCGCTACATTTTTGTGAATTTGCTGAACCGAAAACAAGTTTAAATTTATAATAAAATTATTAAAGTGCTTGATGAATCAAAATTTGCATGCCTTAAGCACTGATACGTAAATTAAACAAAGTAACGTTTTAATATACTATATACAAGTTAATATAATAACTAAAACTATTTCCGATTTTTAATAATTTTCTATCAAAAGTCGGAATTGATTACTCACTACAAGAATAAATTAAAAAAATAATTTTAACGAGGTAATTATATATAAATTACAAGAAATTTTTATTATAATTCAAAAAAAAATTAATTATAATTAAACAAAATAATATTAAGCTGCAATTTTCAATTCTTCACTTTTTAGAAGGCAGATGAAGAGTTTATAAAATAAATTGAGTTGAAAAATTTATTGTTTTAAAAGTTAACGTGTTTGTCTCTCAGTAAAAATTTGAAAAATTCACATTTTAAGTTTTTTAAACCATTTTTCTGAGTAAAAATAGCAGCTAATCAATTTAAAAACAATATTTGACATGTAGAGCGTTGATTTTACCTCTTAAAATTGTCCTTTTTGAATTATTCATACACGGAAAAAAGTAAACTGTAATATTCACTCGGATTCCGGTTAGTTTTTATAGTTTCAAACAGTAAAGCGGACATCGGGGTGGCAAAAATGTAAATATTACAGAACTTAATGTAGAAAGTATAAAAGCCACAATTTATAATTTAATATCCAAAATAAGTAATTAGTAGTTGTCACTATAGTAAATAACGACTCTTTTATCTTTAAAAATTACAGTTTCAAACAGTAAAAATTGCCATTTCAATATATAGTCCATATTATGAAGAGAAGAGGAACCCAGATGAAAGAGAAGGGGGTCTCACTCTAGGATAATTTAATATTTCAAACAGTAAAAAATATACTTTTAAAATATACATTTTACCAATCTAAGCAAGTCAATAATTACAGTTTGATTTTTAGCGTTGCATTTAAAATTTACCATTTTACTTTGTAAACATTGACGTTGCTTGTATTAGAAATTTACTAACTTTATTCTATACTTTTTACATATCATAACATCATTTTTTAGGTACGAAATGATAAATATTAAAGTCTGAATTCTTAATTATTATACTTAAACATTTTAGACATTTACATGGCGAATATGACTGTTTGAAATAGTATTTTCTTTCATGTAAAGAGTAAATTGTAAGGTTTAAATTATAAATATTACAATGTGAATAGTAAAATCATGATTTTACTGTTCGAAGTGGTAATTTTTAGCAGTTGATCATTACTTATTATAAATCGACTGTTATTTATAACTGTTTACTTTTTTCCGTGTACCCTCTCTTACCGTTAGCAACGCTTCCCCAACTTTATTATTTTCCACCAATCATAAACCAAAAAAGTTTGGAAAATCCAAAAGTGCACGACTCATAATGCTCATTTAATTATGAAATATAAAAAGAAAAAAAAATTTTTAAAATAACTAGCAAAGTGATGCACAGGCGCCCCTGGTGGAATAAAATGTACATAATATCTATAGATATAGATATATCACCATCCATGTTAATTTTACATGGAAATATATATAGATATACAGTCTTGTAGTTTTCGTTTTTTATTAATTGCAATTAAACGACACTGAATTAATTAATCATT